>JAIPRL010000488.1:0-133338 GCA_025469235.1 Pemphigus obesinymphae | reverse complement strand
TAAGGCAGTGGTGAGACCTGCAATGATGTATGGAACGGAATGTTGGGCAGTAGATAGAAAGATAGAACAGAGAATGAGTGTAGCTGAGATGAGAATGTTAAGGTGGATGAGTGGAGTTACTAGAGAGAATAAAATAAGGAATGAGTATATCAGAGGTAGTATAGGGGTATCTTCGATAGTAGACAAAATGAGAGAGAATAGATTAAGATGGCTTGGGCATGTATTAAGGAGGGAAGAGACTGAGGCAGTAAGATTAGTAAGGGAAATGCATGTTGTTGGTAAGAGGGGGAGAGGAAGGCCGAAAAAGAGATGGGGGGATGTGATGGCGAGTGATATGAGGAAGGTGGGAGTAAGTGAAGAAGATGTGGGAGATAGAGTTAAGTGGAAGTGTAGGATCAGGGTGGCCGACCCTAAATAGTTGGGAGAGAAGGTGAAGGAGAAAAAGAAGATTATGTTAATAGAAAAAAATATATAAAACAAAAATTATAGTTAATTAAATTTTCTATAAATAATGTTTTATGTATATTTTTATACAAAACGATTATAATGAGGTATTAATCAAAAACTAAAAAAAAACATTGTTATTAGAACATAATTTTGTTCTAGAACATTAAGGGCTGGAGAGAACGGGTTGGATTTGACCAATTAAAAATAAAATTTTGTACATATTATACATATTGAAACTGAATTGGGGGGTAAGACTTAAAATCGAATTTTGAAAAATAAGGGCCACACTAATATATATATAGGTATTCAATTGTACAAAGTACTATTATTAGAATAGTAGATATTAATATTTTTGTAAGTCTCTTGATCGTCATTATAGATATATTAAATCTAAAAATCAAGTAAAAACAGTTTTCAATATATTATTACTACAATACCAATTACTTTGTCTTATTGATACAACTATTAATTAGTAATTACTGTAGTTATAAATACACTTAATGCAATGATTAATAACAGATGATGAATAGAAAATGAACTACCTAGTTTAAATTATTTATTGCCTATAGTATAAAGTTGTACTTAAAATTTAACTTCTGAAGGAGTCAACCAGACCATTTCACACACTACTTCGGATTTTTATGAAACTTGGCATGTTTGTTCTATATATAGAGATAAGTAACACCACCAAATTTCGACTTTTCATCTCGCTTAGTTTTTGAGTTATGGCACTTTAAAGTTTTCACGGTTTTTCAGTTTCCACGTCTTTGTATAATGCCAAACAAAATGTATCGTAGAAAAGAAAAATAATTTTTCATTTACTTATTTGACACCCAATCTTGATAACTTTTTTAAGGTAGATTCTTATAACTATAAGGAATTTGAAAAAAAAATATAACAGTAACCTATGTTAAACCTAAAATATTATAAAAAAAAACCATACTTTTAATTTTTTTTTTAGTTTTAAAAATCTGAACATGGCTTAGTGTTAAATTCAATGTCTCAAAAAGGAAATGAGATAATCAAGAAATTTTTTTTTCTCTAAATTATCTGCATGAAATGGGCTTTAATTTGGTAAAATAAAAATTCTGTGTATTTTGTTCCTTCTATTTCTTAAGTCCATTGCTAGTTTTAATATATTATTTACAAGCAATGTGAGGTTCTTTCAATTTCGGTAATGGCTACAACTTTTAAAATAAAAGTATAAACTAGGTCCATACATTTTAATATTTGGAAAAATATATTTTTTGAGATATGATTTCTAGATTCAGTTTTAAAATATAAAACCAACTAATATTTACTTATACAAAGCAAGTATATCCAATAGTTATGTATCAAACATATCTCAATAGGCCCAGTTACAAATACAGTGGTTTTTGAAGGCTTTGCAAGCTAATGAACTAAATTTAAAAAATGAATAGTCTCTTATTTTTGTAACCGAGTTTCAGTTTCAGTCGACAGTGTAAAATCATTGTCATTTTGTGATTCTTCTTCAGTTTTATAGCAATTAGTACATAACTTTTTCCGTGATTTCACTTTTAGACCTTTTGTGACACAGGCCTAACTCTGCTGAAAACATACTACCATTGATTATATATATATATAATCAATGATACTGCTCTTGAACTATTTTTTAAGGGTTTTTTTATGTTTTTATGAAGATCACAAGTACATCTTTTGGAGGAATTCATACTTTGTCAAAAATAAACTCCTATGATGAAAACAAATTTAATAATTATTATTTCTTTACCATCTAATTCACTTCTTATCTTAATCAAGTTAAGCTCTTCAGACAAATCACTAACATTTTCCAACCCTCTTTTTGTAATTTAAGTTAATTTATGACATTCTGTCAGTTTTAATAATAACCCTACATTACACTTATCATGAAAATCAAAATTTATTTAAAAGCAAGTTAAATTTTTCTTCAAAATTGCATTATGAAATATAACAAAATTTGTACCATTTAAATTGACATAATTTAAAAATGTAAATTAAAAATTAATTATCTTAGTGTATTTCAATTTTGTTTTTAAAAGTTAAATTTGCAAATTACAAAAAAAAAATCAAAGAAAGCTAAACGTCACTAATAACACTGTTAACTTAAAGTATTAGCAACAGACTGGTTTATAACAGTCAGAGTGCAGTAATTGCTTGTTGCCTCGAAAAGCAGCCTGTAAAAACATGAGCCTCCTGTAGTAACTTGCTCTTTACATGAAACAAACTATCTGCCTATATTTTTAGACTCTATTATAACATGAATGTTGATTTTCAACAGTACTATATATTCAATCAAATTCTATGTGAACATTGCTTCTAAATAATATATTGAAACTTGCAATAGACTTGAGAAATAGAAGGAACAAAATACACAGAATTTGTATTTTACTAAATTAAAGTCCATTTCATGCAAATAATTTAAGAAAAAAAATGTCTTCTTTAACTCATTCCCTTTTTGAGATTCTGAATTTAACGTTAGCCATGTTTGCATTTTTTAAAACTTGAAAAAAAAATATATGATTTTTTTATATTATTTTAGGTTTAATTTAGGTTATTGATATATTTTATATATTTTTTTCAAATTTCTTATAGTTATAAGAATCTCAAAAAACTCTAAAAATTTCATCAAGATTGAGTGTTAAAGAAGTAAATGAGAAATTATTTTCTTTTCTACAACACATTTTGTTTGTTATTATCCAAGGAATGGAAATAGAAAAACCGTCAAAACTTTAAAGTGCCATAACTGAAAAACCAAGCGAGATAAAAAGTCTAAATTTAGTGGTGTTACTTATCTCTATAAATAGAACAAACATACTAAGTTTCATAAAAATTGTGGTGGGTACTAACATTTTTTTTTTTTTGGATTTAACTTGTAGTATAATAATTATACTAATTATTAGTGTTCATCATTTCTATCTAAATAGTAAATATATTTTTTAATTTTAATCACAAAATATTCTAATAACACATAAAATTTATCATATATATTTCAGAACTTAACTCATCAAAATCATATACACCTAAAGATGTACATTCAGAGTATCAGTTTGCATCTAGTGATCTACAATCGTACATCATGCTAGAACTCCACTTATTGGAATATGCTTGTACTTACGGTATTTTTTCAATGAATATGTATGCAACCCGCATAAAAACCTCTTTAAAAGAAAGTGATAAAGACCCACACTTTTTAAAGTAATAAATATACTTGTATTTTTGTTTTAATAATTTATTAATTAATCATTTATTTGTTTTATAGACTTCTCAAAGATAATGTTCGAAATCTAATTGAGACTAATAAAGAAATTAATAACCTCCATATGGATTCTTACAATAGCTTTAATTTGTATATAGAATCATTCATGGTTTATGCTAGTGTTTTGAATGGAGTTAATATAACAGACACTACTTTACTAGACACGACTAACACACAAAAGTGAGTTCAATAGATTTAAGATTACAAATATTTTTAATAATCTGTGTTAAAATCATCGTTAGATATCTTGGCAGTGCATTAAAGTACTTTCGTAATTGATTATAAATAATTATTCCCCAACTGGTTTTTAAGGTGCGTTAAAATGGTGACAGTAAATCTCGACAGTCACAATCACTATCAAGGTTTACTGTCATCGTATAAATACACCTTTAGACTTGAATTTTGTTCAGTAGTTTTTGTATTTTTATTTATTAAATATTACGGACATTCAGGTGTAAAAATAACCATTGTCCAAGTTATCTGACATTGATTTTATTAGTTATTAGATTAAATTGTATATATTTTAAATTTTTATTATTAAAATTTTTATATTAAATATTTTATATTAAAGTGTAGTATATATGACTGGAGGTAGAATAAATAAATTATGTAATTGTGTGATAAATTTTAAGTTGCATTTAATGTTTTTCATATTATACTATACTACCCATTTTAATGAGAAAAAACTTGTAGACATATCTTCCACCACATTCCATGTCCGTGTAGTAGCCCTATTGGACTTCTTGTTGTATTAGATGTACTTCGGTATACTCATTAGATACATATAATGGAGATTTTTAATCAGTAAAATACTGTAGGATTATTACTCAAACCTTAATTTGAAATACATACATATTTTTTTTTTTCAGGAAGAAGAATAAACTGATAAAAAAAATTTCAAAAATCAATCTTATGACAAACATTATTACGTTTCTGGTATATGACAAAATCACAGACTATAGAACAGAAGATGGAAAAGCTGCATTAAATATAGCTTTAAAATATAGTACTCCGAGAAGTTTAGAATACTATACTAACAAATTAAATTCAAGTTAATTAATTATTCAGACAATTTATGTCTTAAAAAATTAAATTTTTAATTTACTAATTTTTAATGATTTATTTTCTATTTTTAATACCTATATGTTTTCATATATTTTATGTTTTTATATTATATTTTAATTAATTAAATTAATAATAATAATTTATAATAATTTTTTATTTTTTTATTATAATAATAATAAAAAATAATAATTAAATTTTTTATTAATTATTTATGATAATTAATATTATCATTAGTATCATAAATTTTATTCTAATACAATTTATTATTTTTACAAGAAAACCATAATATGCATATAATCGTGTATATTAAGAAAACTTATTTTTACAAAATTACCTAATCTGATATTAATTTTATATAAAATAAATTTTATAACTGATGATAATAAATAATTAATTAACAACCTGTTGAGTTTGAATAGAGATTTTAATGAAGATAAAAGAACTGAAAGAATTATAAATACACTTTAATGGTAGGTTAGCCATAACAACCAAATACGTTAATTTTGAAAATTTAACATTTAAAAAATATATAACCTTGTATGGCACTTTTTCAGTTATTGCATCTGGTTTAACAAAATATGCAAAAATAATGAATGTAGGCACACATTATTTTTTTTTTTAGTTGCTCAGTAACAAAATGTTAAATTATTTACAATTTATCAAAATAATCAAATGGACCTAGGTTCTAACCTAACCCACAGACAAAATGTTTCCCCTTCATTGTTATATGTAACAATATTATATTGGTTTGCTAAAACTTTATAATACATTAAATCAAAAAGTATTATTGCAAATAATTAAAATTTTTTGGACAGATTTACAATGAATATTATTAATACAAAACCTACCCTTAATGATAATGTACTAATTAAATTATTTAAAATTTAATAAACTTTTTGTCACCAAGCAAAATGGTTTAACGTTTTCTACTAAATGTTTATTGTTGAAAAAAATATACGGTTATATGGTCCAAATTTCAGTCTTCAAATAATTTTATTTAGGGCAAAACATTCTAGATATCACAGTATTAAAAAATTAATAATAATATAAAATCCTAATATATACAAGTATTTATTGATATTTTATTACTGTGCATTTAATTTAATGAATGAGCTTCCCAAATTTTTACCATAAATCATTTTTGTATACATAGCAAGTTTAAATGTCAATATGTGTAATAAAATAATGGTAGATTTAAAGTTAATAGCTGCTACAACTATGGCATGAAGATAATGTGATTATTTTTATAACTCAATAACTGGTACAATTTCTCTTTAGAATGTTTTTTAGCTTCTATTAAACATCTAAAAACCTAACCTAAAACATTTTTACTTTTGAATAATAATCATTTTAAACACAAATCAAAATAGGCCTCACTTTAAAAAAATTAATATTTTGAACTATTTTCATAGACATATAATAAAATAATATTTGAAATTTAAATGATAAATGTGTTATAAATAAGTAAATACTTCATGACTATTGACCACAAGTGTACTATACATAACATTTTACACCATGCATAAAACCTGAATGGTTGTCAATATATTATTAATAGTAACAATAAAATGTTAAATGTTTACAAATTCCTCACGTTTTTCAAGACTTCGATTTTGTTTTTACCAAAATAAAACAATATTTACAAAACATTAATAATAATAATAATAATAATAACATTTAAACTTGCTATGTTATATACATATTAATATCAATACAGTCAATATATTCAGACGATAAATGTTATTAAAAAAAATAATAATTTATGTGTAATAATAAGTATTACACCAGCATAATTGAAACAACTAATTGCATGACGTATATATGGATTGATATACGCCTATATTTAAGTTAACAATATTCTGACTATGATTTCAAATAGCTAATAGGAAACCAAATTATATCTGTATATAGCTGTCATACTTTTTGGAGTCAAAGCTCATCCAAAATAAGAAAACAAGCACTTGTGTGATGAACAATTTTGATCATTAAGTGTTAACTTTAATACAAACAAAAATAAAAATAAAATAAATATTTCTAGTCAAGTTTCAACACAATCATATGTTTAGGGTATTTTAATAGATCTTAAATTTGAATAATACCAAATCCCAAAAACAACATTCATTAAAAGTTATCTATTAGGCTCATTTTGTTGAGAGCCGGTAACCAATGTAGACAGTAAAAAAATTATAAATGCATTGACTATTAAACATTGAGCGAACCATTAACTGATTTTTAGTCACTGAATTTTTTATCTTTTTGTGCTATGGAACTAATTTGGATTTTTATAAAAATTATCATTTAGAATAATTGTTACATTTTAAATACATTGTATTTTAAAAGATATAGAAAAAAAATTATAATTGATTGCTCACAGGCAAGAAGAATCTGGTGTGGCAGTTCTAATCAACACTGGATTGTGTTTATCATAGTCATGCACCAGATCTTTAATATGAGACAATTTGTTATGAAGGTAATCAAAACGTGTTTTAGCTGCTTGATATTTATCATCGTGTTTTCTTTCGTTATATTCTTGTAATATTTGTTTTTCTAAAATCTACAAAAAATGAAATTATTAATTAAATATTATACAAACCAATCATTAAGTAAATCAATAATGTATACCTTATATTCAGATGAGCCCTTAGGATAAAGCAACATACGATCTTTTAAACTAGCAAATTTATTCCGGACAGGATCCATAATTTCAGCCAGATGTTTATATTCTTTATGACATTTCATGAATTCTGATTTATATTGCTTCTTCTGATCCTTGTTTGTTATAGGTACAAAATCTCTGAAAATAATAGTTGCATTTGTGAAACTATAATCCTTTCAAAAAAAATTGCTCTCTTAATTTACTTACTGAATATATTTTGGTATTGGGTTAGTTTGAAGGGGTGCATGAGTTGGTGATCGTATAGTAAATTGAGTACTAGATACAATTGGTGGAGGACTATTTGATATTTTTTTTTCAGGTGAAGGACGTTTAAAATGTGAAATACGCATTCTTTTTGTCTGGAAACCATCTGCACCATTGTAGTAACCGGGTCTTTTATTACCATTGGCATTATTAGGGGGACTGCTAGGAACGGTGCTACTTGGTGATTGTTCACTGCTTCCAGAGCTTCCAGTATCACTTAATCCGGGAGGTGTTAGATTTTGAGGCTTTCGTCTATATGTTAAAAAATGTGGTTTAATAAAACATATTATTTATGTACAATTCAATTTGAATCAGTTCTCAAAAAGCTATTGTTTTTCAGAAAATGGCAAAAAAAAAACAAATGTACTAAATTTTATTTTATATTCAGAATTTCCTTATAAATTAAACTTATAAAATATGAAAAAAAAAAGATAAACTATAATTAATGTAACTTTTATTATTTTTTATAATTATTTAAAAGTTCTTTATTTATTTTGTGGTATCTATTAACACAATTACCGCATATTATGTATGATTTTATTATTTCAATTACAGTGACTATCGATTTTATTACAATAATTTCAATTTTAATTTAAAGTAATACTTACTACATTTCTTTTTGCGAAAAAGTCAATTTTTCTAATATTCATCATAGATTCAACGGTTTATTATTTATTTAGTATTCAATAGTTTAGGTACCATTTAAAGTTTAAAAGAGCAAGATTAGTGCTAATAATATATATTATTCCCATTTTTTTTCACCAAGCTTAAAATATAATAAAGTAATAACAAATAAACTTTTATCTAGTTCAATATTATTTTTATTATAAAAACACACAAGTTGTAGAATTTACCATATGTAGTAGTTGTGGTAATAGAATAATAGTACCAAATTTGTAGTAGGTTATTTATTTATAAACATAAAATTGTATTTACCGTTTTAATATTATATGGTCCTGTCCACTATAAAATGGCCAGTCTTCTTGTACATCATTCCAAACATGCCTTAATAGATAGTATGCATTATCTTTTGCTAGAGCTACTTGACTAAGAATTGACATTATTTGAGTTCTATCTTTATCTTTTAAACCATCTGAAATAAATGTTGTTTATAATACACATATACATTTTAAACAGCAAATATTTTTACAAACCTCTATTTAATATACTAATTAATTCCGGTTTTTTATAAGGCCTTAATGCTAAAAGATGAATAATTCTATCCCGTAATGGTTTTTTGCTAATGTCTGATGCATGATTGGCAGGTGATGGGATGTGTGGGGGTATAGGTTTGGAAATTATAGGTTTTGGAACGTTATTTGTAATATTAACATTATTATAAGTATTATTATTATGACGGCTAGCTCTAATTTGAGCAGGATTTTTTCGCATCTTACGACCAAGAGCAGATTTACTATCGAGTTCAATTTCCCGTGTACTATAAACAAAAAACAAAAAATATAGTGTAAATATAATATTATATTAAGAGGATGCAATAGTATAAAATAAATGTATTGAATTTCATATCACAACCAGTTTATCTATGGAGTGAATATTACAAGATTATAGCGTATGAGATTGATATAGAACTTGATCTCTATTTTACGATCTATTTTTAAATCAGAAAGTATAAAAGTTGTTTCAATAATATGTGATTTTAAAGTAAAAATACTTATTAACAAAATTGTAAAAAAAAAAAAAAGTGAACTGTGAAATATAAAATCCCTGATTTTTGAAATTTAAATTTCAAAAATGAATATTTAACAATTAATATATTGCTTTAAAAAAAAATGATCAAAAATGGTTTAAAATTATTTGAAAAATCAAAAATTAGACTTCTTACGTCTTACTGCAAACTTCATTTCTAATTTTTACATTTATTTTTACCCTAAAATCACTTGGATATTTTATTGGAATAACTTTGTGCTTTTTAAAGTCAATAAATTTAATTTTAAATATATAATGGTTAAAGTAATAAATTATATAAATGGTATGTAACTGATCTATATTTTACACATACACAATTACATAAAATAAGAATAAGGTATATTATTTATAAAATTTAAAATGTTATTATCCAGTTAGGGAACGGATTTATATGTAAATGTATATTACCGTAAAAGCCCAATCACCTACGTTTTACTAGTTAATGCTAGGATTTACTGTTTGTACTCAGTAAAAGCTGAAATTCATAATTTTATTTTGGCTTTTACTAAACACATTGTGTACATTCTAAGATGTACAGATTCGAGTTAGTAAAAGCTGATTAATACACTACACATAAAATTTAAGCGATAAGCTATGTAAAAATTATAATTATATATTATTAAAACAAACAGAGTTATTTTAATTCTTTATTATTCAAAAATTAAATTAATTATTTGTATTTTTACAAAAAAAGATTATTTTAAAAACAGAATTATTATTTATTTGTACATAAAAATTAGTAAAATTAGTAATGAGAAATAGTTTTTTAAATTTTTATTATTTATAATTATTATTTTCAGATGATGTACTATTATGGCACCTGCTGTTACATAATACATAATACATTTGACTGGTGGCCTCATATGGTGATTGTTTTATACCTAATTCAAAAAAGATAAATATTATGTACAACGATAAATATAAAAATTATTTCGCTAAGATTATTTTAACGACTACATTTGTAGATATAATTTAATCTATAATAGAGAAATAGATATCTTACTTTGGGACTTGCATTTTATCAGGTTTAACATTAATATCATATCATATAACTTAGTAAAAGCTGATAATCCAATGATTAAAAATAAAGATTCTAGTAATACTTTTTATTTAACATGTAAAATTTACAAGAAGTAAAGGAAGCAAAAACAATCAATGTCAAAAAGGATTTTTGAGATGCAAATGCCAGAAAAAATGTACAACTAATAAATGCAAATGTCACCAATCATATGTATTATGTAACAGCAGGTGCCATAATAGTATAATAAATTGCAAATAAATAATGAAAATTTTAAAATAATTTTATTTTATGAAAATACAAATAATTAATTTAATTTTAATTTTTATATAATAAAGAATTAAAATAACTGTCAGTAGTTTGTTTTAATAATATATAATTATAACTTTTTCATAGCTTATCGCTTACATTTTATGTGTCTTGTATTAATCAGCTTTTACTAACTCAATCTCTACAATGTGTTTAGTAAAAGCCCGAATAAAATTATGAATTTCAGGTTTTACTAAGTACAAACGGTAAATCCTAGCATTAACTAGTAAAACCTAGCTTTACCTAATGATCGGGTTTTTAAGCTAACATATATATTTATTAGAATAAACTATTTGAAATCTGATAAAAAAATGTGCACGATTTATATTATATCATTCTTATTAAAATAACACCAATTTTTTTTTTCATACTTTTAACTTATTTTTGCAATTTAATGCATATTATTATTTTTAACGCATATTTTCACATGTTCTTATTTCCAGTTATATAAATTTGTCAAATTATGTTTTTGTATAAAAACTATTTTTAAATCACGAGTAACAACTTTCCAGTGTATAATAAAGTAGACTTTATCTGAAAAGAAATGTGCACAATTTATATCATTCAAATTATAATAACACCAATTTTATTTTGCATATTTTTAATTTTTTTTATCTTGTTTTGCATATATAAATAATGCATATTTTGTAGCATATTGAAATATTTTTAAATTTTTATAGTATTTTTTTCATGCATTTAAACCGTTCCCTAATTATAGTAAATTGTTAGGTAAAATCAAATATATAATTATTTATTTGATGTAACTTAACCTAATATTATAATTTGGTACTTATTTTTTACAATAATTATTATTACTAATATGAATAAGAAACAAATTAGTTTATATTAGTATAAAGTTTTAAATAATTGCTACTATACCATGATTTTTTATGTAATTCTTCGACAGCAACCATCCTATGTCTAGTAGCTTCATATACATCATCGTTTGCAAGTACTCGCATACGTCTATTTAATGTACCAACATATTCTAATGATCTATAAATAAATAATATTGACAATTTGAATGGTTTGATCACTACAAATTTAACAGTTTTAATGAGTACATTACTATAAGTAATAAATAGGTATAAATAAATGAAAAATTAATACATATATATATATATATATATACCTAGAAGTATTTTGACGAATGCATTCAAAACTACTTCGAGGACCAGCTACATCTGTTGTATTAGATAAACTAAAGTCAAAAGTATAATTTTTTGATATGCTCGGTACACATAATTGCTATAATAAAAATAAAATACAAATATAATGGTCACTATATTTTATTAATAATTACTTTGTACAAAAATTAATACTTACGCCTTCATTGCCCTTAAATTGTATTCTAGGCTTTGGAAGGTTTTCCGAGTTACCCTGAAAAAAAAAAATGTATTATTTATAATCCTATTATATAATTTTTAATTGCGATTAGAATTAATATAGACAAAAAGTTTTTAAAACTATGAAAACATAATATTATAACTATTATAATAATCATTAATTAATATCATTGAACAAGTACACAAAAAATTAAATTAATGTATTCTGTAAATACTACTTATATGTTTTTTTTTTTTATTACTTATCCAACATATTAAATAATTAGGTAAAATAATTTAAATCCAAAATTAACCTTAGATTAAGTTATTTTATATTTTCAAATTAAACCCAAAAATTGATGGCACTTTATTTTCTTGGGGAGAAGTCTGATATGTCTGGTGCCCTTCCTCTGATAGTATTGAGATTCACATTTCTTAAATTTAAAAGAAATCAATAGTTTTTCTAGAATATATTTATATATATATATATATACTATAGTATTGAAAAACTGTATAGGTAAGTATTATATTATAATATATTTATAAAAAACTTTTTATTACCACAATTTTATGAAGATTTTTTGACGTTTTTATTTTTGTCCCATACATTTGGGGGGGGGGAGTATAACAATAACACGAAAGTCATCTCCCCCCTTACTAAGTACCTATCAAAGGCATCAGAGTATAATTTAAATTAGAGTTTATAGATTTTAGTACTACATACTAACCTAGTCAACTTTTGGTTTTATGTTTTAGTTTGGGCAGTAGGTGAACTGAAAAGTTATACAATGACTTTCGATCGATGGAAATAGAACATATTATATTATATAAAAGGAGCGTAATTTTTAAAATTTCACACTGGATTTTGAGAAAGTAGGTATCAACGAAAACGAGCGTAAAACAAATGATTTTACAAATGTAGGTAGGTATTTCATATACCTATTTATTTGAATCATTTTTTGATAGGTAAGCCACACGATATAAAGCTACGATCAGAATCGTCATCGCTTTAAAATTGAAATTCAACGGTGGTTACTGATTTTCAGATACGGAATAAATAAAAGTTAGATATTAGAATTATTTTAGAATTTGAAATGTCTTGTGCTCACGTCTCACACGAATATTATGAACACGTTACCTTATTTAATATATAGTGTAGATGACGCGCGAAACTATAATTATATTTTTGTTTATTTATAACATAAAACACCAAGGAATGTTTAGTATTATTTTCTCGATGTTCGCACTGTATAATATATGTTTAGCTACCATTTATACCCATGTAATATTACCTACTCGCTTTAGTAAATTTAATTTATTTTATCAAATCTTTAGTTTATACGATATAATATCGGTACCTATTACATATTATACAGTCGCGTGTGTTATAATTTGTATTACGTATATACGGTAAACGCTATACACTTGACACTACCACAGTTACTTAAAAAAAAGTAATCGCATAAGTCGATGGAAAATTGTAAGTGGATAATATACAATTTTTTAAATGTTGACATGCTAATAGGAATGGATGTCAAATTTTTATTGGTAGGTCATTCTCAGGCTTCACACAGGTAGCTCTATGAGAGAGCTGGCCTATTGACGTGTATGACCCAAATACCAAACTCTTAGTCTGTAACAGCAGCAATAGAAGCATATATATATAAAAAAAAAAAAATAGTATGGCAGTAGCGGTAGCGGCGAAACTTTCACTTTTTGTCATACAATTGGTCCTGACCTTGTCCTCAACACCAACAAATATTTAAGCCTTGTATTAGTTGTATTTATTCGAGTTATGCCATTAGACCACAATTATTATTTTAACAATATATACAATAAGTTAATACTATAACGAAATACAGAAGAATCAAATCCCCAGAATATTGTCCAATTAATTTTTTCGAACACAAACATTTTTTTTTTAATGTAATTCGTTTATCTGCAGTATCATCGAGATAATATTATATTATAATTATTCATATTTTTATTTTATAGGTAATTGAATAAATGAATGGTATACGTATAGGTACGAGCGACTTAAATTTTGAATTAACTTTATTAGAAAAACTCATAATACGGGAAAAAGTTACGTGAAATTTATTTGAACATAATAATATATGAATAGGTACACATTTTTATTTGTTGCGTATTACTTATATTTCAGGTGAAAAACGGGTGAAAGTACGAGTGCTAAAGACGAAAGGATAATTATGTTACATACAATGCTATTTTATAGCCAGTTAAAACCAGTTTTAGCTAAACCATTACTTTATGAAGAATATAAAATGAATTCTTATTTATTAAATTTTAGCCCAGATATTATTTTGCATTTAAACACCTTGAAATTATTGTAGATTAATTCGAACGTTTGTAAAACAAAGAAACAAAACCGTTATTATTGTAGAGCTTTACTTTACTTATAATATAATAAAACATGGACGACGGCGACTTAATTGACAAACAAAGACAAAATGTGAAAGATTACAAATACTTACCTACATAAATAACTTTTCAAAATACCAAGTTTAAATTGAAATGGAAGTTTACGAATTTAATTTGTATACACATGCAAATAATTATGAAATATTAATGATAAAATCAGCTTAAATAATACAAATAATACGAAAATTAATTTTTTTGTATAGATTTTATGTACCTAAACACAATAGTTCAATATAGGTAACTTTCTAAATTTATAAATCAAATCCTAAATATTTGAAATGAAATAAAAAATGTCCGTCGCGGTTCACAACAATCATCAGAATATTTTTTATTCAATCCTCATTTTATAGATTTTTTAATTTACCAAAAGCAAATTAATTAGTTGTTTATACTTTGACCTTCATTTTAATTTCGTCAACATAGTCGATAAGCCAGCTGACATTGTACGGGGAAAACAAGTACAATCATAAATCACCAATGTCACTGAGTTCTATGCAGTACTCATATGCACTCGTTACATATGCACTTACTAATTATTTTTGGTTTTTCAGAGGACAATATTATATATATATCAATTTATCAATTATCAATACAGATAATATTATAAGACTAAAACTCAAATAACACTAAAAAAAAAAAAAAACCAATTAAACCCGTTTACGTAGGAATCTATATAAAATGTGTAATTGTATAAATAATTACTATTATAACACATCGTATGCAATGATTGAATCATAATAGTATGATACAGTTATGTGTTATTAATAAACAAAATAATCGAACAAAAAAGTGTTTTACTCATAATAATAGATTGCATTTTTGTAAACACTTAATTTAATAAATACCTACATTTTTAATAAAATAAGTTAGTTTGAAATCAATATAACTGAATAACTGATAAAAAAATTATATAAAATATTATACAGCCATATAACTTATAAGTATAAAACTTTAAACAATACATCATATTTTTCTAAATTCGATTTTATGCTAAACAAACACGCTATACAAATAAATGGGCATATCCACATTTCTAACTAAAAACTGAAATCTTGCAACAATGTTGCCAAATCGACGAGACAAAAACGAGTTTCGGAAACAAAATGAAAATAGTTACGATTAATTTAATAGCCAAAAAAAATTGTTTTTTTAACGGAATTAATTTGTTTATAAATAATATCAAGGACGAAGAAGTAAAAGTACGTACCAATCTTTCTTCATAAACTATAACATAAACTAAACAATAATTTTGTATTTTTTTATACTATAACATTATGTAATAACAAATAAATCGTTAAGAAAAATAGGAATAATAATATATAATATAATAATAATATGCAGAATAAATTTAAATCGAAAATTTTCAATATTTTGATTTTATTTATAGTTTTAGCAATGTTTGCCAACTATTCAAAATAATTATTAATTAGCAATATTAATTATTAATATATTAGGTTATAAATGTAATAAAATTTCCTTTTAAAAAAACATCTCCAGCCAAATTTTTAAGAGATTCTATATATAGGTCATTTTCAGGACATTTCAAGAAAAATTAAAATTGAACAATTTAGTAACGTTAAAAGTATTTCATAAGGTTTCCTATTATGTAAAATTTCCATTCTTATTATCGCATAATCACAATATTAGTTTTGAAAAAAAAAAACTGCTATTCGGTCTACATATCTAAAGCTCCTCAATAATTCACCTAAAAGGAAGAGATTTCATATTTTGAAATCCTGTTATTGATCCCGATATTGAATACCATTAACTGTTTGCACAGAGATTTTTTTTTTACTATATAAGTTTAACCCAACACTGATGTTTTTTTTTACTTTTATATTTATGTTATATATAATAATCCAAAAAGTTCTTTGAAAAATCGTAGTAAAATTCATGAAATATTTTTACGTTAAGCGTATGTTTCTGCAATAATAGCAACTATGGTAAATTTCTTATCAAAAATATTTTTACTCGAATAACTACTACCCAATGTGTAGATAAAAAAATTCAATCAAATTTCAAAATTGTATAAAATACTTAAAACTGGTTAAAAGTTTTTATATTTTAATTACGTCAACATAGTACTATATATAGCATATATTAAACAATTGGTGTAGATTTCAAGTTTCTGCAGGAATTGTAATTTTCTAATTTATAAAAATTTTCATTGGTTTTCCAAAAACTACTGGAAACTCGAAATATAATATTTATAAAGTACCAACTAGAACAAATTTGTTATCAGAAAGCTCTATAATATGTAAAAAGTCTTACTTTATTCCACCCACTTCTACTAAAAAAGTGTATGCATATATGTACCTATGTATATATATATATGCATGCATACACTTTTAAATAAAATACATCATTACATACATATAATCATCACAAGCTACAACCCTCAGAAAAAAAAAAAAAATTTCTTTATAAAAAAGTGGTCAAGTAGTTTTGATATTTTAACCACTTCAATATAGTAAATAATTAGTGCAAATTTCAGTTTCTAGCATTAAAATTTTCCAATTTATAATAATACTTCTAAGAAAATCGAAAAATGACCTGTATAAAGTACCAAGTACCTTCCCTCAATGACCATTTAAAATTGATTCTTTTAAAAATTAAATATTGAAATTTTATTTAAATAAGACCTTCCTTTAACATAAATTGTACCGAAACATTACATTTGAAATTTTGAGCAAAAGCAGAAATCTATTGATTTTACGATAATGTTTGTTTTATTTTTTTCTGAAAACAACAACTTATTGGGAGTCAAATAGGAGTTAGAAAATAGAATAGGGAGACGAAAAAGAGCAGTATTCCTAGTTTTCCATGCGGGAACTTTGAAACCAATGCCACCTAGCAATGATGGAGAATCTATAGAACCAGTCAAACAAACTGGCGAGAAACCGACTACCAGATAATTTCCTACAAGCTGTAAGTAAGGCTAGGCAAATTGAAAAAATTAATTTCAAATTTTATTTAAATACAAAATACATACATTTTCAATAAAAAAATATAAGATACAAAATACATTTAACTTTATATAAATAAATACAAAATATAAAATACAAGATACTAAATACACATGAACAAAACAGCAGCTACACGTTTTTTTTTATTAAAAATAAAATAAAAATGTAATACTTGTTAATTAAAAAAAAAAAGCAGGGCAGTAAGGGGTAAAGCTCTTCGCTCATTATGTAGTGTAAGATACTGATTGTGGATATATTGAATTTGAAAGAAATGCTAAATAACAAAATAATACATTTCTTTCGATAAAACAAATCTGAGCAAATTTTTGATCAGTATTACTGTTGGTAATATATTTAATAATTAACAATATAGTTACAAACACTCATATTATTTCTTATTAGTTATATAATGGTATAAAAATAATTTTAATGATTTTTTGTATAAAATTGAAGTAATGTACTTAATTGTACCACCGATTATATGAATATAATCTGTGATTGTACCTAAATATAACATATTAATAAATTTTCAGGTCTCAAAACTCCAAAAAAACTTTAAACTCACCATTTCCTTTTAAAAAAGCAATACTCTTAGAAAAATAAATAGGTACCTATTATTATAAAAAAAAAAAAAATGTGACGTGAGTAAGTATTCCAAAAAGTATTAATTTTTTTATAATATACATTAATTTTATTTATATAGATATCTATATTGTTATTTTTATTTCTATAAATATGTCGAGAGTAAGTAGACACTTTGAGTCAGATGGGGGCGAAAGAAAGTAGAACCAAGAGTACAATAAAATAAAATAATACCTACACAATATAGTATAATACTCGTACATGATAATGATGTGAAAACATAATAATATATGGTTCACCACAATATTGTCATCTTTTACAAAAAGTATTTAAAATGTATAAATTATTTTTTTTTGTTTTTTAAATACAATATGTGATATACAGTGAATAAGAAAAGTATTTTAATGTAAGATACAAAACACTTAGGAAAATTGTTCTATATACAATTGTATTTGAATTACTACCTAACTTTCTGTATAAATAAACTTTTCAATATAATTCAAAATTATTTGTTATAGGTAGGTATCATTAATGAACAAATTAATAAAACAAAATACCTACCTATTAAAAAGAAAATGTATTTGGTTAGATTTGCAACTTCAATATAATAAATGTATAGTCATATACATATATATAGTCATATTATAGGTACCTATCAATAGATAAATAGATACAATTAATTTAAATGTTTTATGATATTTCTATAATTTAAATAATACATATACCTATAAGGACCTATACCAATTATCAATAGAAAATTGTATTTTCCAATAATTTTTTTTTTTAAATACACATTTAAATAAAAATTATGTAATAATATACCTATATTATAATCTACAAAAGTTATACAAAGTTAGTAGGTAACTGCAATTTGTCAATATTAAATCTAAAGGAAGGGACACTATTAAAAATTAAAAAATATTATTAGTAGTTTATTAACTATAAAATATAGGTACATATAAATAAATAACATATAACATTATATTATATTATACCTAATAATAATATGCATTATACCTATACAATTATTCTACTCATTAGAGCATTGGTAAGAGTGTATATATATAGACAAGTAGCATTTTGAATTAAATTACAAAAATAGTTTTAATTTTAAAACAGAAAATTATGTGTACAAGATTTTTTTTTAAACATTTATATTACTATGAGGTGATTTTTAGTTCTTTCAACTACATAGGTATCTATTGTTTTTAAATTGTTTCAAACTTAGCATTAAAGAAAAAAACATAATTATTTTATTAATATATATATAGACATTTAAAGTATCTATATAAAATTTCAACCACAGAATACCATAAAATCAATAAATTTAATCATGTAAAATGTCAACAGTAAGTAATGAGTAATTATTATATAGGTACCTAATTATAATTAATTAAATAAATATAATAACATATGTAAAACCAGTAGCACCAGTGTTCATGTTTAGGTATAGCAATTGCCATTGGAAAATTGAGTGAGTGGGTGTATTCGTATATAATAATATTAATGAAATATAGATAAAATCTAATACATGTAGGTATAAATACAAAACAATGTTTTTAAGATTTAAAATTTTTTTTTTCTTTAATTATAACTAATAGGTAATGAATTATTGTCCTTATTACCTACCTATGTCATAAGCTCATTTTTAGACTTTGAAATCACAGAGTAAATCTTAGGTGATTGGTCAATTGCGTCACTATATAGTCATTATAAAATATAGTTTTTTGTCATTCGTATAATATGCAAAGTGAAATTGGATTAACCATGTAAAATGTAAAAAGAAAATTACTTTGACCTAGGTATATTAATCTGATGAATAGATGATTTTGGTCCATATTTGTTCTCATTAGAAGATTAACAGTAAATTGTTATGTTACAGAATACAATTTTTAATTTTACCAGAACTTTTCTGTCTATTACCTACTTTGTAATTTTTTATATAGGTTTCAGATTAAATATCTTTATAGGTATACCTATATCAATAAAATGATGAATTTTTAGATGAATAATATTACCAATATTTATATTAATTACAATATTTCCAACTTATGCTGTAATCTAAATATCAGGGATGCAATTCATATAGCTGGTAAAAATATCGGAGATGCAATAATTCACATAACTGGTTATTAATAATAATAATAAACTTATTGGTATTTTCGGTACCACAGGTTATCACAAGGTAATAAAGCTAACAATAATGTGAACTACAGGTAGTCAATAAAACGGAAATGTATATATCAGTAGTCAACGAAATAGAAAAGTAGATACCTATCTGTTATAATATTTCTAGTTTTATAACTATAATAGAGCTTTAAATATTTTTTAATTGTATTTTTTCTTTTGTCTACAGGTTAGGTATATAAAATTTAATTGAATTTTATAATTTGTTAAATATTAGTGAATATAAGTAGATACATTTCTAAAAATCAGGACAAACGCCTCTCATACAAGGCATATGGTAACACTATGTATAATACATATCACAATCCTGAAAACCCTGGCACCTACTACTTACTACATGAATAACAATACCTAATATAATATAAATATATGAATACAATAAAATTATTTTTTTGATTAGTTTATTTTCATCAAATTTTAGTTTTTCGGTAATACATTTATATTTATATTGATTATAGCTCAGATTATAGGTACTACCTATACAAACATTAAATATAGGTATTAAAAATTAATGAATTCAAAAAATTTAATAGGTAAAAGTAAAAATACAAAAATAGTAGGTACACGTTTTTCTAAAATACTAACTATTCAAATAGGTACCTATTATTGTAATATCAAGAAATTCAATTAAATGCCTTATAAACATTAAATAAATTTAGCCAGTGCTGTTCAAATTGTTTAATAGAATCAAAAAATTTCATACTAATATGATTACATCAAGTGCTATACTAGTAAATTTGTTTAAGGACGTAGCACCCACATTTGCTGTCTCCGTCTATCTAATGGGCAATATAGCAAAATTATAAATGTGGTGTCTACATTAAAATTAGAGTTAAAATAAAAAAGATATGTCATTTTCTAGAAAAGATTCTCCTTTTTAAAATTGGTAATAGGTGTTTTAACTTTTTAACTTTTTAAATTTTAAGGTAGACACCACATTTATTGTTTTGTGTAGAGTAATTTTACTATATTGCCTATTAGATAGACGGAGACAACAAATGCGGGTGCGACGTTTTCTTAACAGAATACAATAGCTCATAGTACCTAGTGAAAATACTAAGGTTTGAGAATAATTAGAAACTTTTAGAAAATGCAGATAATGTTATCTGATATTTTGTTTGATTTAGATTAATTTTTACTAAAAGAAATTAAGAAATTCACTTTTCCATCTGATAATAATTAATATGGGTTAAATAAGTTTTATACCCGGTTTTATATTATATAATCTGAAAGTAGGTATTCTTCATTTTAAGCTAATTTGTAAAGTTACACATTTAGGGTAGGTAATATACTTAAGGAGGTGGTAAACCACTATAAAAAATTATGTACACCTGATTGCCGATTTCTAAAAATTTCCAAAGATTTGTATTCCAATTTCCAAAAGTGGTTTACTTTCTTAGTAATAAACATTTAAATAATGTTAAGTACTAAAATCTTAATTATATAATGAAAAAAATTATACTTTTTATTAGAAGTGTGGATTTGGGTTTTTTATTATTTACTATGTTAGTTTTAAACAAAGAGATCAAATATTATTAACAATTTTTTAAAGACAGCAAGAAGAGGAGGGTTGAAGCACTTTGCTTGTCCAAGTAGGGTCAGAGCTAGCTTAAGTGCCATTGAACAGAATTCGGCGGTCAGTCTTATTTTCTAGTAAAATTTATATAAATATGCTTTTTTTTTTACTAATTTCCTCTTTTCGAATATGCCTTGCAAAATCATTTTACACATAGCCCTGTTATCATCAAGCCAGCATCCCTAGTAACTATGGAAACTTTTTAAAAATTTCTTAAAAAAACTCTGGATAAATCAAAAAATCAACCAAGGAAAATACCAATTAGAATAAATTCGCTATCAAAAAAACTACTCCAAAATTCCTACTCTACTCCTTCTACCCAGAAAGTAGTTTCCAAATAAAAAAAATAATAATAATCATTGTAAATTCAATAAATTTCTCACTCGGCTCAAAATCTAAAATAAGTCATGTATTAGGTATAGTGAAAATTTTACAATGATATAGGTATTACATAATCAACATAAATTACTTATATAAAAAAATCTCAATATTTAACCGACAAAGAAAAAATATATTTTAATAGGTAGGTAGGTATATCAAATTATTGTTCTGCAAAAACAATTTTTATAACTATATATTTTAGGAGCAATATTCATAATGTTAAGGTAACTTATATTTCTTAATAAATATTTAATATTTATCAACTAACAATTTAAATTAAGTTTTAAAAAATATTTACTCAACAAAAATATATACCTATATTGATAATAATTAATAGGTGTACCTACCTAATTTATGGATAAGTTTATATATTATATAAGTAGGTAAGTTTAAGCAATAAATTAATTGGTACGTATTATTTGGTTTCTTTAAAAACTATTTGTACCTAAGTATATACCTACCTATCTATCTAAATTACTTCAAAACTAATAATGGAATGGATTTTATTATTAATAAATGATAATAATAATTCACTTTCAAAATTCGCTAGAGATATACCAACATATTAATTTCTTTAAATCTATGCTTGAAGTTGAAAGGAAAAAGTTTTTCTATAGATATACTTACAGGTATCTAAAACTAAGAGATAAAGGTAGGTACCTAGTAACTTTTTGCAGTAGGTAGGTATAATAAATATAGCAAACTAAGTGCCTACCTATATAATTAGAATTAATATTAAAAAGTATTAAATCACTACTACCTATATAAAATGTTCCACAATAATAATAATTGAAAAAAAAAAATAATAGGTACACTAATTAATTTTAAATAAAAAAAAATATAGGTAGGTACTCATTTTGTTTATTTATAGCATTTCAATATAGGTAGGTAAAAGTATATCTACCTATCATGAAACCTATTATGTAAAATAAAAAATATTATTGATTTTCTATAGGTGCCTAATGGACATAATTTTTCCGAATAAACATTAATATACACATACATTTAAATTTAGCTAACAGTGCTAGAACTATTTGCCAACAGTTTTAGATATTAAGATATCAATAGGTACACAATTTTGAAAACCAGCTGTTTGAAATATAAATATATATATTGAAAATTTATTATACATAAATATAATTCTTTGGATATATAGGTAATTAGATAGTATAATATAACTCGGCATTTAGAATTACAGTCACTGCGATAGCCAAAAATACGATTGACAGAGCAAAAAAACCCAACTAGAAAATCGCATTTGGAAAATGGACTGTTCACTGACAAAGTTTGAGTAGTGCTATAAAATGTAACCACTTAAGTTGTGTTTGTGTTAGACACCAGGAAAGATATTCGACAGTTGCAACACGAGAATACGCTGTACAACTTGTCGAAATAAAAAATGTTTGGTTTGAGGACGTGGCCAAAGAAAAAAAACGGGTTGGCTAGGCCACTGGAAGAAGCAAGAGAAATCGACTGGAAGACGAAAGCCTTGCGAAAGCCCTCGGGAAAAAAAGTCCGTCGACGATGTCGCGTTGCTTACCTGTTGACAGCATCTCAAGTAATCCTCGACAGCCTTCAGACAGGAATCGGTTAGCTTGACGAAGAACAGCGTTTTGTTTTTGCTCGTCCTTTGCTTGGACATAAGGCCATTGTTCTGGTTCGACGATAAACTATATTGCACCCCAGCAGTCAAAGCAGCCATCGCGGCGATCCGTCGTTGCAACTGTTCGATCAATTGTCGTCTTTATTTGTCGGAGCACGATTTTTTTTTTTTTTTTATATATATTACAAACGAATCATAATGTAATAGCGACGGTCGCGGCAGACATATACGCATAGGAAAAAGATTACGAGACTACTATTTCATTAGATGCTAATGGTGCAAGATACCAGGTGCACACGGAACCGTCGCTCTGATACGCACACCTGGACCTCCCGCAGTTGTGACGTCACTGACGTACGAGGTCTCGGACAACGGCGATTGCGCCCGCTCGAGGAGACACCGTCGCGCCACCAATTCCGCGCAACACCGTCTGTCGTGATTACACGGCCATCGGTTGCCGCCGATCGCCGTTCACCAAGACGTATTACTGCCAACTACGTCCCATGTTGTTCCTACTATAACGAAAAATAGCGGTACCATTGCTGATTTCCGAACACCATTAATTAATAATTACAACGTGCCAGGATCGAACGTCGACATGGTTTTTCGTAAAACAATGGATAAATTCGACGGCGTTTGATAAACACCGTTATCGGCTGGTCGTGTGAACGACGCGGTGCCGTACGTCAAAACGTCATAACGTCACCGGAAGATCAGCGCGCCAAAAAAAAAAAAACAAAAAACCGTTTTCCATTGTTTTTTCACTAAATTACGCGTGTAACGTACGTACGGTGGGGCATCGGCCGGTGACACCGACCAGGTGTTCAACGAACAGGGACGAGAAACTAGGGGCGTGTTTATACGCAGGACATTGGAGCAATACCTTATCATTTTGTTGTTATCGCCCATAAATTTAATTGGCGATGATTCCCCATTCGAGTGAAAACCTGTATTTAAATTTGTTTTCTGCCAATACGACATACAAACGTTTTTGAATTATTGGTTTATAATTTGAAAGACGTTAACAAATTACGACCTATATGTACCTATAACTATTTGAATTTTGAATAAATTACCACGATGTTTTTTTGACCTTGTTATAACAAAAACAAGATAAAAATAACTGTTTTGAAAATATAACAAAATTATTTTTACTCATTTAATGTAAGTTTTATTAGGTTTGATTGATTCATGCAATCATTTTTAGAGAATTGCCAGTTAAATTTATGGGCGATAAGTGAACAACAACAAAATTATATGATGTTGCTCTAACGTCCTGCGTTATAGACATACTCGAGAAACTCGGGGTGTAATATTTCTGTAATATCCTTTCCTCCCCCCCCCCACTGACGAAAATCGGATGACGCGTTTACGAATAATACCTATTATTCCGTTTATACGACCCGTTAAGTTGGGTAGGGCCACGTCTCGGGATATCCAGATATCTCTTTTCCACGATCCAGTCGTTGAATGCGAATTCGTGATAAGAAACGACGACCCACACGAGATACATTGAATACTATTACATATAACATTCATATAATAATCTATAAGAATTTATAATAACATAATAAACGAAACGTATACATGTGACGCACGTACACACACACAAATGTATAATATACGACTCCTTCCTAAACCCTTCTACGTTGCGCGTTCTGTCGAAAGGTTAATGGGTTTTATTCTTTCTAAAAAACCACTGCGCATGCTACGTCACCGTCCGTATACACATATTATATTATTGTTATTTCGATAATTTAGTCGAGGAGCAACGTCGTAAATCGTTACAGAGATTGTTACAGTGATCTTGATATGAAAAAAGCGAAAAAAAAACAACTTTTAAATTCTGCGGTAACGGACAATACTTGGGATTTAAACCGCAGAACGGAGATTACGCTCTTCTACCGCTGAGACCGTATGAACGCGTGTACCCATAGAAACGCGCACCTACTTACCTATTAAACCCCCCCTCGATCCCCACCCCCACACAGTAGGACGATTGTCGTAAAATATATATCACATTTGTCTACTTACGATTTATTATTTTTTTTCGAAACTACGTATTTTCCTATCTCGATGTGTGACGCATAATATTGTTATTGTATACATTTATTTATGCAAATCACCTTCAATGGAATTTCTTATGAACAATTCGATATAATAATATATAATATGATATATAGTTAGGCGTACAAACACGATAAAAATTATAATATTTTTTATGTATAATATGTATTATTTTTATTATTTTTTTTTTTATTAAAACTTGTTAAAATAAAATTGTTTAGATAATAATTATCTAGTGTATTATTATTATTATTCAACTGTTAATGGTAAAATGGTATAAACACCAAAAAGAAAATAACGAACATCATAAATGAAAACTGTCGAAATAATCAAAATATAAAATTAACACTATAAAATATTAGAATGTTAACATTTAATCAATAGAAACATCGAAAAGTTAGATAATATCTAAATTCTGAGTATGAATTGTAAGGAAAACTGAGAGAAGAGAAATACAAAAATAGGAAAAAATACCGAGAATGTATAGGAAAAAAAGATAACATAAGACGAAACAACAAATTGTTTATGACCATTGATTATAAGTTACTAATTTATAATTAACGCTATTACCGATTATTTCGATAATTTAAATTAAAATTATATAAGTATAGATATTCAGTGTTCGGAAAGACGACGTTCATGCGTTCACGTTCATATTTTGTGAGCGACACGCAAACGCCACTCGTTTCTGTCAAATAACTAGAACGTGAATGTGTATGACGTTCATATTTTTAAGGAATTTGAACGATTTTCAGGCCCTTCAAATTAAATTGAAATATATTAAAATTGAAATATAATACTTAAAAGTCCAATTTTCTTGAATCCGCTATAAAATGAAACGATAATTACTATGAATCGGTAATTTTTTAGCATATATATATATATAAGAAAAATGTATATTTTGTTAACAATTGATTAACTAAAATGAACGACCAGATGAACATGTTAATTTTTTTAAACAACGTGAACGAATTAAATTTTTTAGTGAACGTTCCAAACACTGTAGATATTAGATACCAAATAACATTGATTATATGAGCCCTCCTTTTTGGGCATCCATGATTGTCAAGTATAAATGATTCTTTGTCATTTTGTTCCAGGTTTTAAATTCTTTAATAATTAAATAAATTATAATCATTTATCTTTTAGTTATTAAATTCGGAAATGTATACATATGTCCCATAGAATAGAAAAGGTCTCTATTTTCTAGTATATCATTTACTACAGTATTACATGATACATCACGAACATGATTATCTAGATTCTAAATAACCATGGTCTACATCAGGGCCTAAAATAGTGTATACTCTGACACAAAATATGTATCCTGAAAATTGAAGTCTGCAATCTACAGACTTTACGCCTCACATCATATTTTTGATATTTTTTTTTTTGTAAGGTTTTTTGTTGACTTAGAAATTGTTTTCGGTTACCTTTACTTTTAAATTTATAAACTGAAAATTTCAAAAACTGTAATTCTTTTTAAATTTGAAAATCAATTTTCGTAATAAAAATAAACCTTAAACATTTATTTATCATACTTACTTTATTGATATATTCAAAGACCTGTTAAAATATTATTTTCTGAATAAAAATATTGATGCCCAAAATCTATACAAAATCAAGTTTTTGATTTTTTTCGGTCCAAAACATTAATGTTTTTATTTAAAAATGTTTTTACATAAGGTATTTATAGGGGGTTTAATAACGAGTAAATTTGGGTAATTCACTTCATTTTGGAGCTACAATTGAAAAAAAACTCATAAAATTCGGCATAATAACTTATTTTTCTCCACTCAAACGATAACAGGCTTTGATTTACTGGTATTTGAACTATGGAAATCTATCGTTAATTATTATTGAATGTAGATAATAATAAACTATTTAATTTAAGAGTGTACTCTGAAATTTGATATATTTTAGAACTTGGTCCACATTATTAATATATTGTCTATGCTCTATGGTCTACATCACAATTAATGTTAGTACTAATAGTTGAAAGTGCCGTATTTGAAACTAGTTAGATAACCAAATGGTCAAACCGATAATTGACACAAATATTATTGTTCTATGATTGAGTCCAAATGAAATTATAATTTAGTATATTTATAGGTATGGCCACCTAAATTAAATTATTAATTTTGTAATTTTGGTCCCGTTCTCTAAAA
Organism: Pemphigus obesinymphae; assembly: GCA_025469235.1. Lineage (NCBI taxonomy): Eukaryota > Metazoa > Arthropoda > Insecta > Hemiptera > Aphididae > Pemphigus > Pemphigus obesinymphae. Next base: position 105,319 of record JAIPRL010000488.1, on the reverse strand, counting down.
GTTTAAATACTTACATAAACAACAAACATAAAAAAATTGACTAACAAAAATGTTCGGTTAATTGAACAATATACTGATATACTGAATTGAATATGAAGTTTGAAGTTTTAAACTTTTTATTATTTATGGACATTTTTGTAAATATTTCGTAAGATAAATATTAGACAAATTAAAATGTATTATGTATTGTATAATGTATATACATATATAGATATACTTTTTATGAATTTAATTTTTATTTTAATAAAAACTAATAATTAATAAAATCTTCTATACCTACTTTAATACTTATCATGAAATATATTAACTTTAATGTTATAAATACTATTTTTTTTTCAATAATTAAAGCTGTTTGAGCAGATTGTTTAAAATATTACAATAATAATTATTATATGAATATATAATATAATATACTTACATATAAATTATATAATATATAATCGATGTCATTATATATAAATATATAATATTTTTTGTGTAAATGAACATTAATGTGTGTAAGAGCAGAGCAAGATATAATCAATATAAATTCTTATATTAAAAATGATCCCTAAAATTCTCCTATATTTACTCCCTAAACCATTACCAAGCTGCTAAAAAAAAATAGATTTTTGCAGCACGCAGTAGCGTATTTAGTAGGGGGTAATTCCTCCTGCATCATGTTTTCGGGGGAAGCAAATTTTAAAGAAGTTTTGAACAATATTCCTACATACATTGTTACATTGTTGGTGGAAAAAATATAGTATTAAATTTGGATTGAAAATAAAATAGTTGATGAATTTTTTTTTTTTTTTTGCTTAGTTACATTTTCAAATATGCATTTTAAGACATCAAAATTTTGTTACGTATCTAGGGAAACGAAATTTATAATACACTACTGGCAAAAATAATCTTATGCTAAAAAAACTGTATTAAATTTCAAAATCAAAAATTATTTTTCCTATAACTTGAAAAACTACTAACTTGAAAAAATTAGGTTTTTAAATTCGTGCATATATTCCAAATAATAATCGGACATTGGGAAATACGTAATACGTAAAAGTTCCGCCTATGATTTATAATAAATTACAAAAAATACCGGGTGATCTAACAGCCTTATACATTTTAGTGTAATTAATACACCTATCTCATTTATAAATTATAAAATAAATAGAATAAAATATACTTAATGGAATAATACACTGAGAAATGATCATTTTTTTTTTTACTGTAAATAATAATTGCTGTTATATTTTGAAAGAACGATAAATTTTAACATGTTCAGTTATATCTATACTATATTCAGTCTAAATTTATACTAAAACGCGCATGTGAATTGAATTACGAAACGATGTTTGACCCCCTGTCGGCATATAGCCGTTTTGTTATATGCCTATTGATCAGTTTCTGGCATCGCCGCCGTGCAAATAGAGAAATCATTTGTGGTGGTAATAAATATTATTAATATATGAACCAATTTTCGCATTTATCTGATAATAAATCTTTAAGGAAATAAAGATCATACGCCTGCGATCAGCTAAGGATTGCATACCTAACTGCGTGGTAACGGGAGAATAGTCATGCGGAGGATGAATAACAAGTAACCAGCAGATCGAAAGAACCTACGTTGAAATCTATAGAGTTGTTGAGAATCACTAGCAGTGTATGGATTCCAAACAACAATCCCATACTCTAAAATAGGCCTAACAAGTGTGCAAAATAAAATTTTAATTCATGAATATAATTTAAAATCTTTAGAAAGTCTATTAACAAAACCAAGAACTTTCAAAGCCTTGTAACATACCATTTCAATGTGAAGACCTGAATCAAGTGAGTTATTGAATTTAAAGTCTAGATCAATCACAGAATTATTAGCACGTAAAATATTTGAACCCAAAAAATGGTACGAGTGAACAATTGGCGAACGATTCCGAAAGAAAGACGTTGCATTTAGATAAATTTCGATTTAAGCCTAAAGCTTTAAACCACTCTGCAAAACAATCTAAGTCACGCTGGAAACTAAGACAATCTTCAATAGAGCCGATATGCAAATAAAGTTTCATATCATCAGCAAAACGGAGAATAGGTGAATGACGCAGTACACTATGGGACATTATTAATAAGGAGAGAAAACAAGAGGAATGACCATCTTGAGGTATTCCAGAAGATGCCAAATATAAATTAGATTTAGTTCCAAAGACATTTACCCATTAATATCGATCACTATCTATGACAAAAATGGCTCATCAAAACCATAATCATGAAGAACCCTAATTAAAACTTTATGACTTACTGAATCGAAAGCTTTATTAAAGTCTGTATAAACAACAACTACTTTCGAATACTGTTGAAATGACTGAAACACAAAATTGTTAAATACCAGATTGCATGTTGAACTGGAGCGACCAGGATGAAATCCATGTTGCTTCTCCTTAAGAATATTGTTAACCGGACATTGAAAAATACCAAGAACCAATGATTCAAAAATTTTAGCTATATGAAATTTAATAGAAATAGGTCTATAGATTAGAAACAATAGACGGATTGCCAGATTTAAAAATCGAGGTAACGGAACTGAATTTCAGCATTGACGGAAACGGGAAAATACCTTCATCTAAAGATCTCCTGAAGAGGATCCAAAAAGGATAAACAATAATAATAGTCCCTAATTAAAATAGAAACTCGCCGGAAATTATACCATCGGGGCCAACAGACCAAACACCGCGAAGAGCCAATAATTTACGATATACATCATCAACACTGAAAAATACATTGTTCGGTAAATCAAAAATGGAATTCCCAGGCTTTTAAGATTTTCAGTCTGATCAGATAAATATACAGAGGAGAAGTAAACAAACAATAAGTCAGCAGCTCCCTGTTTATCAGATGAGACTGATCCGTTCAATGATAGTTGTTTAGGAAGAGGTATTGGAGCGATTTTTGTTAATAAACTTCCTTCCAGTAGGTACCTACTAGGTAAGTCACGTGAATTATTTTTTAATGACATTTCAGCACGTAAAGTATAATTACGCAAGCATTTATTGACTCATATTTAAACCGAACACGAAGAAGTGAAAATTCTCTGCAATCAAAAATATTAGAAGATTCTTTAAATTTTGCATGTGTTTAAAAAAAAAAAACAAAATTTGCTTTAATTCTCTGGAAAACCAGTGTGGAAATGTAGATACACGAAAAAAACCATTATAGGTACAAATAAATATTATATATCAATCACGAAGTTAAATATAACTTAATATAAATTAATAACTATAATCTTCGTATATCAGTTTTTAACTTTTGTGAAACATGGAACCATAAATGATATATCATAATTTAATGATAAAAATAATTTTGAATTTTGTTTTTATTTATTTTAGTGCCCCATGCGTCCGAAGTTACGGTTATCCCGTTTTACGGTACTTTATGCATTGGTGCCTAAAGTCTTAAAGTCCAAACACCGTTTCAAGTTCTTTCGATTTAGTTTTAAAATCCGCCTATATTCTTAATTCTTATATAATGTATAATATTCAAACTACTTACACCTATTAAAATTCTTTATTCGGCTATTGCTCGGGATTTGCATGGATTGACACGGAATCATTTATAAATGAAGTACATTCATTGTATATTGAAACATTCTAATTTTTCTTAATTTATTTTAAAAATTTCCCTTACAAAAACAAATTGGGTTGGTATGTATTGCAGGTAGTGATTTAAAATTACGGTAATAATCTTTTGGGAGAATATTCTTGAGCATATATTCTCCGAATTGATATTTTTTGGTAATTTTCATTTTTTAGTCATATTTTTCCAATTTAAAAATTATATTTTATATTTTTGCTAAAATAATTAATTTTAGTATTATTGTTGTGGCCATAATTGTACAATTATAATAATAATAATAATCGAATTTCATTATTATTAATGATGACTAAATTAAATTCTAATTATACCCACACAGTATGGATATATTTATTAAATGTTTAATGATGTTGAATAATAATAATGTCGAATGTCACATGTGTAGGTACGTTCCCTGTTTTCTATGTATTTACTATTTTACTGTTATTCGGAATTTAAAATCACGATTTAGTATGCCGTGTCACCGGCAAACTCACGGGCCAGCAACAACCAACATCCTCAGTTCGTTTATTTGGGTTCTAAATATACATTTTATTTTATTATCTTATTATGCTGTTCAGCAGTGGTTAAAGTGGAATATATTTCCAGGGAGGACTATATAGCTAATGCAAACAAAAAGGCGTCCCCCGAACCTGCAGTACCGTAATATTTTTAAAATATTTATATAAATTTAACTTTTAATCCATGTTATCATTGACCTAATTTGTAAAAATTTATCACGGACGTATATATTATTATGTACCTATAATGTACATACTCTGTGGTTATAACTTTAAAATACGCGTCTATATTCTATAATATAGATCTTGCGTACAATTTATAACTAAACGCCATTTTTTACACTTTTTTTATTTAATTATTGAATATTATGTACAAAAGAACAAATTCAGTGTCAACTTTTAATTAAACATTTAGAAATATAAAGGGGACTATATACTAAAGGGGACGCCAAACTTAAGCTAAGCAAAGAAAGAGGACGCCGTCCCCCTCACTTTAACCACTGCTGTTCAGTTATTCAAATAATTATGTGACCATCCCCATCATAATAATAAAGAGTTCTAATTCAATATTGGAGTAAGTATTTATATATTAATGTATTGTGTGTCGATACTCGATGTAGATTGACAATTTTATTCTTATATTTTGTTTTGGGTGATGGTGGTGGTGTTGAGCCGTTGAGGTAGGTAGGTAGGTACATGACAAAATAGATGTCTATTTTGTCATGGGTATAGGTACGTATCGGAAACTCATTATCGAGTCTATTATTGAATTTTATATTAAAAGTTTTTCACGACGGGTCGGTTTCATGCGGGGATTTTACAAAGAAGTCGAAAATTTAAACTATTTATAAATAGAACATTCGACGGCCGACAATACATATTTTAATAATTTACGTATTTTTAAAACAGATAAACGACAGATTTCACGTAAACAAGAAAATATATATTATAAAAATAAATTATTACCTCAAGTACCCACATTTATTGAATAGTTTATGACCAAATTTTATTACGACGTTTTAATTCGTGTATTTTCGCACGAGATTATTATCCGGTAATAATTCTTTTGAGAATATTCTCTACTCACATCACTAACTGCAGGTATCCTTTTATCACTAAACAACCCACAGAGCATGACAAAATAAATCTATTTTGTCATGCTATAGAGTATATAGAATAGAGGGATTCACAACACGAATTCTTAATCTTAATACATGATTCACGCTATAAGCACAGAATATATAATATTATAATATATTCTGCGACAAGAAAATTGAAATATTGATAAAAGAAATCGGGTTAATATAGTAAAAAGTTTAATTGCATCCACGTTGTGAATTCACCTTTACTAGATTTTCATGGTTGAATTTTGTAATGCACCGCGAAACGTATAATTTCGTTATCATTTCATGACGTAACGAATTTTAAGCGTGATAATATAAATACAGCTGGATATTTTATATTAATACTTTTTTTTTAAAACTTATTTATTTGCCAATCTGTTTTGTAATTCGAATAAATTTAGACTTTATGTAACCGTAAAAAAATGCATTTAAAAAAAATACATTAAAATTATTATCTATAGGTATAATGTAATATTATTTTAAGGGGAAATACGATCGTATACGCGTGTATCCTTTTAATTTTCTTCTCTGAACGCATTTTAGAATTTTAGCGTTATGTCGTTATATTTATCTATATTGTTAAAAGTTTTAATTTATGGTCTTTACACATCCAATAATAGGTATTTTCATTAACAATTTTTATCTCGGATTTTGGTGTTTTTTTTCATCATTACAGGTAAATTTTATTAGAAATGTATATTCTGTTCTGTTGGTAGTGCCATTTACCTCACACGTATATTTGTCGCCACTTCATGCAAAACCTAAAATAATAAATAAATAAAAAAAAAAAATTTACAAATTAGGTGGCTAAAAACTCTCCAAAAAGTCGTTCCCAAGATAAAAATCACCAAATTATACACCTATAGAACAGTGGCGTAATTAAGAATTTGATCTAGGGGGGGGGGTATTATTTTTATTATTATAAAATACGTAAATGGTTTTTACTAATAACTAATAAATAAACGACAATAAATTTAATTATTTTTGATTTTTAACATGTTATAATATAAATTCCATTTTTCTTGTTTTCTTTGTTAAAATGTTAATAATTTCATCAGGATTTAATTTGATATTGCGATGTACTGTCAGTCATCATTGCTAACCCATTCAACCGTTCCTAGTAAGTTAGCATTAAGAATTAATTTTTTGGCAAATTACAAAATTAAAAACAGTTATGTACTAATTTTATTACCTCTTCCATGGTGTTTCTGAGATATGTTTTTACTCTTTTGAGCGTGTAGAACATACGCTCGGGTGTAATGGTCGAGACTGGTAAGGTACACAGAATTTTTAAAAGTAAAAATATATTTGGGTATATATTTTTATCACACACAGCAAGTACTTCGAGGCCACATTTTTCGGAACATTATATATATATTACATTTATTTATTTTTCGATTCCATAGCTTCATTTCGATTAGCCATCAAAAACCTCTATATCCCAAAACTTCTACTCAATTCCTGCACTGAAAATTGTATACATAAAATAAAAATATATCATTGTAAAAATCAATAGCCTCCTCACTCCATCCAAAATCAAATAAATCACCTTAAAACCAATAGGTACATTCATTGTTTTGTTTTGCTTAGAATCTAAAAAATATATTATAAAATAAAATAAAATCATTAAATATAATAATTAGGTAATGAAATAATGGTTTAAATGAATAAACTAAATATAATTTTAGAAAAGATAGGCTGTGGTTTTTGTCATACCATTGTAACTAACAGCTTACTAATTTTTTTTTAAAAATATTAAGTAGGTATCTAGTACTTCATATATAGTTGAAATAACAATAATTTAGCGATGCAATAATTAATTATTATCAGTACCTAGTCAGTAGGTATCTGTATTCAAACTATTATTTAATTAATATTTATTACTTTTTTTTTTATATATATTTATAACATTAACTATATACTTTTAAATATACTAAATATAATAAAACTATAATATTAGAAGTTATAATAAGTTATATTTAAGTAGGTATAGGTTTGTTTTCAAATGTTAATGAAAGTTGAATAATGTTTACATAAAATAAACATGATAAATAAATAATATTTAATAATTTTATTTATAATTATTTTATATCAGTAAAATTTAGCTAAAACATGTATTTTTAATGGTATGAAAAATGTAAGATTTTATGTAGTACATAATATTATTATGGCTTGGGACTTCCAATTTAATTTATTTTGAATTTAAATAATAATAATTTAATAAATATATAATAAATTAATTTATATAAACATAGTAAACAAAATAAGATTTATATATTTCACAATCAAATAAAAAATATATTATATTTTTTAAATTGTTAACAAAATAATAAATTCATCAACTATTTGACAATAAAGTTTGTTTTTAAAACTTAATTTTATAATAAATTAATCCAAATCTATATACATAGGTAAAACATTTTGTTTTTATATATATTTTTTATGCTTTTACATATGTATTCAACAATCGTCACGTTCGAGTTGATTAGCTAGTCTGTAATCTCCATTATCTACACCTCTATTACTTTTCGTCCAAAAACCGCCTTTACAAAATATAAGTAACAAAAATATATTTATGATCAATAAAATAGTTGTTATTGTATGCCACATCTTATCATCCAGCAATCTTTTGATATTCTTTGAATAACAATACGTTTGGCCCATTGTATGAGTCAAATCTGCATCTCCCCAACATGACGTGCATTGATAGTCATTTGGTCCATTACATTTATGGCATGTATAATGACAATCAGAACATATTCCATCTTTTTCCCTATATGTTCTAATTGGACAATTAATTGCACATTCACCATTGTAAATGTTGTATCCATGTGTACATTCTGCAAAATAAATTTAATTTAGTTTTCTATTATACAAATATATATATATAACTTTTTATAATAAGGCTGTAATTATGACTAGGCATAATATTTTAAGTGCAAATTAGAAGCAAAGCTGTGTTGTACACTCACCGCAAGCGCCTGATTGATGTTAGAATAATACAGCCCATTTCATTCCAATATGCCAAGATTCATTATTGTATATTAATTACAAAATAGCACTTTGAATTTAAGATTTGGAAAGAAGTAATATTTTTCAGTAATTTTTACCAAAAAGACAGATAAACATATAAAATTAAATTAATAAAAATATACTAAACATCAATATTTGGTATAAAATAATAATCTAATGTTTTATATTTTTAAAAACATCACAATTTTACACATACATCATATTAAATAACAATTGTTTTTTTAATAAGTAATATATATTTTTATATGTAAAGTTCAAATTTTTACAAAATAGTGTCTTAATAAAATTGACGTAATGAATACATTAAATATACAATTATTACCTCATTTTACATTAAATTGAATATGCAAACCAATGTCAGTTTTAGGGATTATTTAGGGAAACATTGATACTAATATATTATAATATATATATTTTTTACAATTGAAATATGTGTATTCTTATTTCTTAAATTATAAATTACTTTGAAATAAAAAAATTAATTCATTATATATAATTTTAAATTGATAAAACTAAAATATATTTATTTAAGGTAGGATGCAATAAATATATATAATAAATAAGAGAAAACCATGTTTTTTTTAAAAATATTTTGTAATTATTGAGTAATATTAAAATTGATAATCTACATAAATATTTGTAGAATATATTATATAAGTACATTTTTAATATAATAAAATCAATCATTCATACTATTAGTATTGCTAAATATCAAGGAATAATAAACTTAATTTAATAGTTTTTCTAAACTTTTTGTTATACTAAAATTATTTTTATCTTTGGTTTTTGACAACAATAATAATACAATTTCACAAAGTATATAATTATTATGTAATTCAATTTATATTAATCATATACTTCTTAATAAGATATTTAAAATGATAACAAAGATAACTAAAAATATAAAGTGAACAATTAGTAAATAAATTTAAATATTTTCCATATATAATGAATTATTGAATAATTAATCATTTAATAATTGTTCACAGTTGGCACCAAACAATAGGATAAGTTAAATTAAGATATTAATTTTTTGAATAATTTTCATCAGTTTAATGTAAATTGTATACTCTATTCAAAATGAGATTAGTAGTTGGCAGCGATGTGTTTTCATCAGCTTCAGTCATATGACGTTAACCGGTTCCCCCACCAAGTCAATCACGGTATCGACTGTGACATCCCAAATAATACGCTGCATCACACTGTGCGCAGGTACAAAGCATTTTAAATTATGTATTTACTTTAGTTGTCAATACTACATTAATACGAAACTCCCGTAAACGGTGGCACGAGAGACAAAAGCATGGAATAAAGCCACACCCCTGCGCATAAGTTGACCGCCAACTATTGATCTCATTTTGAATAGAGAATAGTAATTGTACAGATATCAAACATAAAGATCCAAATGTATTAATTTGTTGTATACTATAATTTAACAAAAGTCAAAAAATACTTATATTTAGTAAAATTTTATATTTTACTAATTTTGTGAATAGAAACCATAGAATTTTTCTATATATTATATTAATATGTATAGAAAAAAATTGGCTAGGCATTGTTTATTAGAAATTTAGAAAATATGACATAAATCAAAAAACCAATTATTTGCAAACACAAAATTTTGAAATAGGAATAATCATAATTTTATTTACAAGATATACATATTATTGAGCGTAACATACTTTGGTATTGGTGTACAATAAATACATACATATATAAAGAAAAAGAGACTAAAATATGTACATAGGTATTTAATAATTATTTTCTTATAATACTGAATTGGAAATATTAAACCTATTTAATTGATTAAGTTATTAAGTAGTCATTAAAAATTATGCTAACTTAAAAACGCGTTCAAATATACTATGCAATAATTTATTAACATACTGAAACCAATTATTATAACTTATAATTCTATATACTATATGAGATAGGAGGATTAATAATAATACAAAACAAACACATCAACATAAAAAAATAAAATAAAAATAATTATAACTACCTAATAAATATAAATAAAGATAATTGTTTTCTATAATAGATTTATAATAGAAAAATATAATAATAGTATCATTGAGCATTTATTAATTAACAGAAAATTTAGAATAACACTCAACTAATTTCAAACTATTGTATTTATTATTTAAAAATAGAGTGAACACAAAAAAATGTCCTGAATAATGATGATAATAATAATAATAATAATATTATTATTATATTATGATTAAGGGTTAGGAGACTGAGGCTAATTTACAAGAATTATTACTGTTGCTTAGATGCAGAAATATCTTCTTATACTCGCCATAAAATCAGGCACGATAATAACAATACAATAAGAAAAAAAAGGTTTGAAAATTAAAGTTCTGTTAAAAGTTAGAACTGTTAATTAATGCGAGTAGAGATGCATTTGGAACCAGTTTCATACACACATAATTATACAAGCATCAGAACATAATATATTGTGGTTACTGTTACTACTGTTTTAGGTGCAACAAATGCATGCAGTCAGCAATATTTTAATTTATTAATATATTCAAAATAGCCATGAAGTTAACTGTCTAGTATCTATTTAGAAATTACTGTTATTTTTTTCATAGGTAAAAATATACAAATTTACCATTAAATTCAATTTTTCTATTTTATTTTTCGTATAGGAAACACATTTGGAAAAGTAAAAATGTCAATTCCAAGTAAACTTCATGACAAATTTAAATATATATATATATATTATAATTTCGTAAAGGAGATATTTTAAATTATGTAGCATACAAAAAAATAAGAGAATAAAATATTAATCAGAAGTAAAGAACAGGATATGGAAAAGTATAGAAGAATTAGTATGGCACATTGTAATGTGGAAGTTAATAAGGGTGTCACAGTTTTGTTAGATAGAAAATTGGAATGAAAGGAAATATGTTAAGAGAGTATCAGCGCAAACTATTTTCAATGAAAAACTCATCTTAACATTTCTCATTTTTAAGAACTTACAAACATCTTACAAATATGAAACGAAAAATAAATTATAGTTAACAACATTACCTAGTGCCCTACATAGCCTTTTTCGATATTTTAACTTTTTCAAGTTATATTTATTTAAAAAAATCAAAAAAGTTAGTTTTTTAATAATGCATAAAACGTTTTTAAATGCATATATTACAAAACAGCTATATATATAGGACGCTAGATAATATTGTTTATTATAATTTATTTTTTGATTCATCTTTATACGATAAGTTGTTATAAATGAGAAATGCAAAAGTAATATTTTCAATAAAATTTTATAAATTCATAAGAAACAACAAATAAAAAATTATATAATAATGGGTCAAATTATTATTCATTTTTAAAATACATATAAACATTTTTCAATTTTTAGAATTTTATTTTTCTTAAAACTATCTAAAAATTGCCTACATAAAACCCCTTAAAAAACGGCCACGCTGACATTCTCTTAACCCCATACTTACAATCCAAAAATGTTGTAAGAGCAATACAGATAGGAGTGTGTATATAGAACAAGAAATCTGGAGCATGAAGACCATGCCATACACAAAGACATAATTTATATTATATATTTCCACAAAGATTAAAGCATGTTGTTAAAGCTAAAGTCACTTGACAAAGGTAAGACTATTTATAAGAAGTCAGAAATGGAACATCCATAAAATACAATGTCAACATACTAATCAACACAAAATACAATTAACCTATACCACCAATGACCAATATACCATATACAAATGTATAATGTATAATATGGTAACAATAGCTGGGATTATACCTTAAACAGGAGTAATTGATCAAAGTTTCAACATCAACGAAAAATGTGTCTCATAAAGAGATCTTTTTAATCTGTTCATTTAAATAAAAATTATCTAGTGTGCCATTAGGACCAATGAACTTAATGCTGATAACTATTATTTATTGGGTGCCAAAAGCAGAGTATAGAATACTATTCTAGTACACTTATAGTTAGTATGCTCCACTATATAATATACTATAAAAGATTACAAACACTGATCGTGAACTTTCTAGGAATAGATATACTTTCAGTGATGGGTAGGGTACCAAGTGGTCTGAGAACTATATGATCAATAACTTAAGATATAAACAAAACAGTTGTGGTGTATAATTTTAAATTTTGTTTTTTAATACGATTTAAATTTAAGGTAAAATATTTTATACACATTTTTAAAAAAAAAAAATTATTATTACTTTATTAAAAAATTACTCTTTTTTTATATAAATAAAATCAAATTATACATTTATATTCCATGAAGCTTTTACAGAAAGTATAATAGTATGTATAAACAAATTTAAAAGTTCAAAAATTAAGTTTTAAGATAATATAGGTATCACCTGTTTTTATTAAATACTAGTCTTAAAAATAAATCGCACTGATTTTTAAATAATATACTTAGTATATATTTTCAATGTGTATACAAACATTTTTTAAAAATCACATTTTAAGGAAAAAATCGTGCCCATATAATGTTTATTTGGTTAGGAAAATTACATAAGGCTTATTCTATTGAAGAAAATGCCACATTTGTATTTTCTATCTTCCTCTACAGCACAATAAAACAAACATTAGAAGATCATTTTAGATTTAGAGTTTAAACACCTACACATAATAAATAATTTTAATTTAATTTATTTTTATTTTTAAATTATACTTTTTAAAATACATAATAAATAATGTTTATTTTAAAATTTGTTAATAGGTAAATTTACTGTAATATAAAATATTACAAAACTGTATCGATTTTGTAGAATATATATTTTTTATACTCGTATTATCCATTAGACACGGATAGTAAACATAAAAAAGTAAATGATAAACCCGAGTTTTAAATAGATAAGGGACCAAGGACAAAATCTACCTAAATTAAACTAGTAATTTTCAGTACATCAATATAGGAATTTGAATTATAAATATGATTGTAAACAAATTATTTATTTACTCTATGATTATCAGTTATTAAACTATTTTAAAATTGAATAACAAGAGTACCATTATTATCATGATAATAAATAATACAAGCATTGATAAAAATTGGCTATCTTATTTAAAAGGAACAAATTATACTTGGTGAATAATATTAAAGAGAAAAATAAACAAAAATAGTGTACGAATACTTAAATTATTTGTTATTGTATCACAGATAGTAATAGTAATAATAATTTAAAAAACAAAGTAGCAATATAAACAATAAACATATTAATGACCTATTTAGCATAGAAAACTTCAGGACACAAATTAACAAAACAATTTGTAGTAATTGATTGAAACTTAAATTTACTAAGTATGAAGTTTGAAACATTGAAGCTTCTGTAAATGTTACGAAGTTTAACTAAATAAAATAAAATTGTTAATTGAAGTACAGTATTAAAATTAAAATTTAACAATGAACACAATTAACTTTCTGTAAAATACATCATGTATATATAAACATTTTGGTAGTATACTTTTTAACTAATTTTTATCTTTTGATTTATAATTTACTATTTATTAAAGTGATCAAATTAATTAATTTTTTTAGGATTAAAATATCATTTTTCAAAATTGTTACAAGAGAATTCCAAAACCTCCATTTTGTCCGTTATATATTCTTTTTTAAATATACATTTTGTTAACAACATAACATTACATACATAATTGTTATTAATAATTAATTTTTACAAATAATACTAATCAGCTAAAGAGGGTACTTGTTTGTTATTTTGTTACATGTTTGTTATACTGACAACTGACTACCATGATTATGACTTATCAAGTTAAAAGTTAGTAATTTAGTTTTAGTCACTTTTACTAATTATAAAGTAAACATTATAACTAATAATACATTTTATGAAGCAAAAACATAAGAGTTCCAGATTTTTAAAATATAGTAGGTATTATAAATTATTCATTAGTTTTGGTTAGTTACTGGTTATTGATTCTAATCATGAAAAATTACTTAACCTAACTATAAATAAATATACCTACTTAAGTATAATGATTGTCCAGAGTTATCAAACCAAATAATATGGACACTATTTCTTTTTACCTTAATTACTTACATTACATGCATGGCACAGCATTTTCAGTACCTACTATTACAAAAGGCTAATATCGATATATAATAAATTTAGAAGCCAATTTAAGAATAGCTGTTTCAAGTATAAAACCTAATAATAAAATCTTAACGTGTGCGGTAATACTAGGATATTGGAATTATCAAAATTGATGTGCAAGTTGATCCTTGTATTTATCAAACATTTTTATAGCAATGAGCAACGCCCAAAATTTTAATACCAGTTATTTATAAACTAATTTATTATTTTACTACCTAAGCTTATACAAACTGTTACGAGTATGAATTAAAAAAAAAAGAAAAGATTAATTAGGTAATAATTTATGTTAGTATAAATCTCTGCTTTAGAAATATATTTTTTAAATTTTAACTGAATCAATAAACTGAGGGGTCAGATCATAAATGTTGAACTTAACTAGTCTAACTCATAATCATAGTTGTCAAAACAATAAACATCTACTAAAAAATTAAACAAACATTTAAATTAGATAAGTATGCTTTAATATTTAAAATTGCCAAGATTCGTAGATATATGTATCATAATTTGTTTTTTAAATGTAGACATAGAAGATAAATAGGATTAGGTGTGGATGGATGTAGTGGAGAGAAGTGTTAGGTATTTTGTTAAATCTAAAAATCCCAGTTAGGTTTTAAGGTAAATTTTATAAGACAGTGGTGAAGCCTGTAATTATTTATGGATCTATGTACTTAGAGAGGAAGACGAAACATATGTGGGTGATGTAATAGAGTGATATGTGGTGGGCTGGTATAATTGAAAAAGATGCAGGAGATCGAGTTAAGTGTAAGTATAGAACTAGAGTGGCCAACTCCAAATAGTTAGGAGAGAAAGAGGAGAAAAATAAGATTATATCATTTATATTATCGTCAATTATGTCTAAAAGATTGGTTTAAAAATATAAAAAACATGAAATGTGGCTATACCAATACAATTAGGTATGAAAATAGTATATAACATGGTATGATAATCTAACATACAGTTATAAATATTTCTATCAACAATTCTATTTAAATCTAATCTAATAATTAAAATAATAGTAACTTGACATTTTTGTTTAAAATGTGGATTCTCCTCTTCTATTTCTCATAATAAAGATAGGCACTAACAATAAATAATATGTTTTCTTTTAAAATAAAAAATACTCATTTAATTTACAAAAACAGAAAATTAATATACATGTGAATATATATATGTCATAAAATAATTTAAAGTATCTATGAACCTTAACAAAATCAAAAATCTGAAGCAATTTATATGGCACTTTATTGGGAAGACAATTTATTATATTTACCCTGTTAGAAACTTCCAGGGATTAATATTGCACTTAATACTAATAACAAACCTAAACATTTAGTAGTGGTCACACGACATTCTCCAGATTTGAAATCTTCGTCCAATGTTGTTTCTGAAGTTTGATTTCGGTTTATATTTATTAATGTAGGAAGAGTATGAGATTGCTCTGGAGGTAATATTGTTCCATGAAAATTCATTTCCCAATCTGTTATAGTAGCTAAAAGCAAAAATATACATATACATTAATGTACACATACAAATTTAAAAATATTAATTATACAAATTACCAAAATTTTAAATATGAAAATATATTATCAGTGTATGCGAGTGTTTTTGTTGTTAGCAAATATAAATGTAACTCAAGACATAATATATAATGTGCAATAAATTAAAACAAAAAAGTGAAAATTAAAATATCAACTAAAAAAACACAAAAGAAAATTAACTACTTAATACATTATAAGATTAAACAGCTAAAACAGGGTATGATGTGCTAAAAATGTAAAGGATTTTATTATACTAAAAAAATGCACAAAATAAGAAGATACCTATTTTATTTAAGTATAATATATTATATCATGGCATGCAAAGAAAATGGTGATTTCCATGCAGACATTCTTGCCTGTAGTTGTAGGTGATATGTTTCTTTCAGGCGACAAATTTTTTTTTGCCGGCCTGCCATCCACATTTTGTAAACTGTAGAGTCTATAGCTGCTGGGATATGTTTGGATATTGTCTGTTAGAGTAGGAGAAAATTTTGAAGAGTTTTTAATTGGAAATAGAACAAAATGAACATTTGGTTTATAACTGGAAACATTTTGTTTTATGAAGGTACTAACTGGAGTGGTAGATAGTTTTTTCGATTTACTTTTTTTTGAACTTTTTTTGGAATTTTTAGAATTTTTTCGAGTATTTGGTTTAGTCGATTGTTCCACAGGATAGATAGGAGGAGATGACCTTGGGGAATATTTAGTACCGTACAATATCAAACACCACTCGTGTAAAGAAGATCGACCTAAAGCACATCAATTTGTTAGTGGTAATAGGATTGTTAGTTTTAGGACTTGGATAAATGGTATATTTAATATATATATAGAAGTAGTAATATGTTCATGTAAAATAATAATTATTATTACTCTATCACCGTTATCCATTTTAGAGTCCATTCAGAAATAATGAGTAATATCAGACATCTTATTAATAAAAATGCCAGTTAATATGCTAGGAAAAATAAATAAATTTCTATTATACCTAATAGTTTGCCCTCATTGTGAATAGTCAACTGCCATATCCCAAAAGGACGTTCTCCCCACATATGCACAGTCATAAATGGCCACACATGAAATCCGGCATGAGAATTATCATGAGTTCTTGGAGCAAGAAGGGTTGATTTTGTGCCACTTGGAGAAGTCAACTCAATTTTTATATCACCTCGTCGAGATGCTGATAATGATATTTTAGCTTGAACATGTTCTAAAAAATTTACATTGTTGCATTCTTTTACTAAAAGTTGTATTCTAACTTCACTTCGTGCAGGTACGGGTCTATAATAAAAATATTAATATAATATTACTTGAAAAAATATAAACTAATTGAATTAAACATACTTATCAAAAACTTGAGCAGTAATATTGCAAATATGTTGAGCTGGAATAGTCTTCCATCTACGGGCCAATCTTACCATTGCAGTAGCATCCATTAAACCATAGCCAAAAGAATGACTCACTAAAAAAATAATAACATTCAAATGTAAAAATAAAACCAATACTTTAGATTCAATGCAGGATAGTAGTTTAACATAAATAAGTTTAAAGAACACTATACCCAAATTTATGCCTCAATCTATTTAATGGGAAAAATAACAATTATTATTATGCTACTTAAATGAAAATTCTAACGTTTAGGTTAAATTTAAAGTTAAACACTTTTTGTATGTTTTTTTACAAAGAAACTATAGCATTTTATTTATTTTTTTAATTAGTTGTATTGTAACTTCTTTATGAGATGATATTTTACAAAAAGATTCTGAAATGTTTTCTAAAATATTCTCTTTTTAAAATTTTATATTACGTGATTTAATTCTAAATGTCACAAATTTCAAATTGGAAATTAGATGCAATCTATCTATATTTAAAATTTAAAATCTTCATAAATTTAAAAATAAAACAAAATTTTTTTAAAAACTGCAAAATGTATATAAATTAAGTAAAGACCAATTAAATATAATATATTGTATAAATACATACCTTTTCGTCCAACTCCATTAATAATCCAATCAGTAGCTAATAAATGAGTTGGTCTAGCTGTTAATACTACAATATGTTGCATATCTCTCCAAGTTAGTTTATTATTAGCTTCTAATGTTAAAGCTACTATTCCAGCTGCTAGTGGTGCAGATGCAGATGTACCTGTATGATTACTAGTACATTCATGATGAAGATCTGTTGTAATAATCTATAATTATAAAAATGTCATTAAATAATAAATAAGTAGAAAAAACATTACATATTTTCTAAACTGTTTATTACCTGACTTTCATAAGTACTTCCACTACTATATGTTGTTGCCAAAGTTGAACTACAGGCTTCAGAATACCAAGGAACATGACCATTCTGTGTTGCACTACTAATACTTAAAGTCCAAATAGCATTTGTATATCCATCACAGTTACAATTATCATGTTCACGGCCACCATTACCAGATGCCCATATAAATATTGATCCTTTACCACCACGTCCTTTTGATATACCTTCAAGAAAAGCTCGAGTGGCCAATTCACCAGGTCCATCCACAGTTTTCCCATCATCATCTGGACCCCATGAAGCACTATACACATCAATATGCTGAGGATTTAAACTAAGAGATCGTGCTTCTACTGCATCAGTGACATCCCCATCTAACATGCGAACACCGCCTATACTAGCTCCAAATGCAACACCAACTGAACACAGAGAATTGTTAGCAGATGCTGCTACTTCTCCTGCACATCTGGTACCATGACGGTTTGTGTCCATTTGATCATATCTAGGCATTGGATCATCATCTCTATTGTTCATGTCATAACTAGCAGAAGGATCCTACAATATATATAATTAAAATTAAAATGTGTTTTAAAGCTTATTTTTAATTAATTTAAAGTTAAAATTATATGAATAAATCATTAAATTGACTAGATATCAAGTTTCTTAATCAACTCACATAATTTTTTATTAAATCTGGATGGTCTTTTTCTAAGCCATCATCTAATATTGTAACAACTGATCCTTTTCCTGTAATTCCTTCTTCCCAAGCACCTTGAACATTCATATCCATATCCCTGCCTCGATTCTAAATAACATTATAATTTTGACATTTATATATTTGAGACAGTCATTGTTCTTCATAAAACTCTAGGATCAACAATCAATGATGTAAATAAAATTTTAGTAATGCTGTTGAAAATAGATAAATGATCAATGAACTGGAAGCAAAATGTAGGATTGTCCCATATTTGTCTATAACTAAGAATAGAATGGGTATTATAGACTTTTATTTATAATTAGAACAATTATTTTTATTTACCAAGAGTCAACAGTTGAAAAACTTTAAGAAGTAGATAATATTTATGATTTAAGGCATACATGTTTAGGATTAAAAGAATAAATTAATAAGAAATAATCAATATTTATAACAGTCGATACAGAAAATTAAAAATGCTCAAGTCTATATTATAGTAATTAATTAATAAAACTTAAAGTAAAACTAAATGTTCTAAAAGAAACTACTTACCAAATACCACATTTTTGGCCATTTTGGATCATTTAATAATCCACCTTTGATTGCAAATCTTTTTGAGTTTTTGTTATTTCTAACAAAAGTTAAGTAGTCTCTTTTTGATCGACTTAATATTTTTTGTTGTTTTGCCCACTTCACCTGAAAATGATAAATTATTATTGTTTATAAAATTACGCGACAATAATATAATATATTATACTATAATGTCACGATTTAGCAGTTATTTACAAATGTTTAGAGACATAGTGGGGATAAGAAAAGAAAAATAGATAAATACGTTGTCTATCTTAATATACATTATTATACATTGAAAAGTTTATGTATAAAAGACAAAGTATTTATGGCTAAGATAGTATTTTAGTAACAGTCAGCATGAATTCTATTCAATTTTTGTTTTTAAAATGTGTTGTAGCGGTACTGTCAATTAACCAGGTATAGTAATCAGTAGCATTGTTTGAATTATTATATATTCTATGTTTCTATGTTATAATAATATTAACAAAATAAAACATACATGGTTTATTTTAATTTTTTTAAATAGATGATTTAAAAATTTTGCTAAGACAATTGTATTCAAAATTATAATAATTATAGATTTATAGTTATTTATAAATAATAATAATAATATATTATAGTTTTACAGTTATCTATAAAAACACTTTTAAAATGATAAATTTTATTTTTTCCTTCATATTCAACTTTCAACATCCAAATTAATATAAAATATATATTTATAAAGTACAACTGAATCCAGAGACTAGGTACCAATAAGTTATTTTACTTCATTCATTTTGAATATTCCTAGTATTGTTATTACCTATTTTAAAGTCCGAAAATTACTTTTTAGAAGTACCATTTGTATAAAGCTAATTATCATTAGAAATGATAAATAAAACTTTTAGAACCTTCCTAATTTCTATAGTGATCTTATATAAACGAAAACAATAAAAATAATTTAAAATCTGAATATATCTATATAAGTTTATATCTCGGTTTATATTTAGCAAGTTATTTTTCATTGACTATACTATTTTTAATTTGAATAATTGTTTTTATCTATTAATTATCTTTATCTTAAACAAATTAAGAAACCTAATTAATTTTTTAAATATTTAAAAATAATTGACAATTAATGAATTTGTGTAATGTTTTTAGTGTACTATTGCTACTGAACAGTGGAATCCACCGGGTTTTGATGTTAATCAATTATATTATAGTCAAATATTAGATCAGTATTTATTAAGTTATTACAATTACTTAAATCAGCAAGGTTGTATTTTAAATAATCAAAACTCAAATTATTTAAACAATATTGCTTATAATGATCCAATGCTAATAAATACTACAAGTATAAATTCAATAAATGTATCCAAATTGGAAAATATATCAACAAATGATATAAAAACCACTATAAAAGCAACATTTCCACAAAAACACAAAATATTATTACTTCGTAAACCTAAGATAAAACCAATTAAACTAATAAATACAAAATTAAATTCTTTTTTGTTTAAATCTAAGCTTAATAATTCAATTTAACTATTTAACTTATTATTTACTAAAAAATGTACCATTAATAAATTTAAAATAAATTAATTGACTTACATTTTGTTCAGATATTAATTTTTCATGATGTTCAAGACCTGGGTTAACTGATCGCTTCGATACATGTTTGTGTTCTAGATGATAATAATCTTGAAAAATCTGAAACAATTAATTAATTTTTATATGCAAATAATAAATATGAATTATATCTACACAAAGTGAATAGTAAAGATAATTATTAAGTGTTTGGGTTATGATGTTATTTTGCTGATTTTATATACTACAGATCCAGCTAAAAATATATTGTACATGATGTAAATTCTATAAACCAATGGATGGGATAAACTGGCATTCATAGGCCATATTTGGTTTATAGTTAAATTTTTATTAATATAGTTTACAAATATATTATATAAAAAAAAAAAATATATAATAAATTAAGATAATATGACTTGTACAAATTTAAAAATTAATCATTTTTGAAATATTAATAAGAATATTATTAATAAAATACTACAATTATTCAATAAAATATTTGATATAATTTAATATGATAATATAAGTATAAATTATACAAATTATTCATATTGTATTTTACTCACAGATATATAAATAAACATTTATATAAAATAATTTATATATCAGTGATTTCACTTTTACATTTTCTATATTAGGTATATTTATTTTCATTAAATTAAATTCTGCCTAAAATTTACATAGAAAATATTATTTTTAGAATAGTAGTAATTATAAATGTAACATTTAATAATTAAAATTATTGTTATATATTTCTTCTTTCTTCTTCTTCTTTATTACCTTCTCTCTTAACTATATAGGGTCAGTCACACTAGTCCTACACTTCTACTTAACTCAATCTCCCTCATCCTCATCACTTGCATCCAACCACAACTTCACCTCATATCACTTTCTATTTACACCCCTCCTCTTTTTCGGCCTTCCATTTTCCCTTTTTCCCACAACATATATTTCCTTTACTAACCTTACTGCTTTTGTTTCTTCTCTCCTTAAAACATATCCGAGCCATTTCAATCTATTATCTTTCATTTGTCTACTATTGAAGCCACTCCTATACTACTTTTTATAAAATAATCATTATATACATTAATAATTATTAGAAAAAAATCTAAAGTATCTAATTTAAGATTGTGAGTAAAGTAAAAACTGTACCTAATACTTTTATTATATTTTATTATACCTACTTGATTTATTTTTTCTTTAGTTTTTTAATAAAACATGTTTTTCTTTTGTCAATAAACATGCCTAAAATGTTACATACAGATTGGAGATTGAACATAGATTGTTCTTTAGAGAGGTAACTTTTGATTAGCTACATAGTACAGATATTAATATTTATATAGGTTTTTTATTAAACATACATAAAATAAGCAATACCTTATTATTCTTTGTATTTTTTATTTATTTTTTTTTTTATATAGGTATATTTAGTTTTTACCAAAATTGTTTACTGAAAGTACAGAATAAAAGAATGTCTAGATGTAATGCATTCAGTATTATCAATAATTCAAATTAAAAATGAAAATAAAAACACTGAATTCTTTACTAAAGTCAATAACTAAGATATACCTCAGATATATTTTAGTTCATGCCTAAGTAAAGCAAAATAAATGCTCTTATCTTGTTTATACTTATATTTTTTAATTGGTAGATAATGAATTATTATCTATGTTTAATTGTTTTTAAATACCTATATAAATGATAATGTAGTATTAGAATGTATAATATTGTATCAAAATGTATCAATTTATAAAATATGTGTTGTATTTGTTTATTATAATATCATGCTGTTAAAAAATAAACAATCAGTAACAATACATTTATGCATTGTAAAGTATTTATACTACAATTAAAACAAAAACTTCATAGTATGTGGATTGTTTTGTTATGAAATAAAATATTAAATATCTATAGGAAAATTCAACTTGTTTTACTTTTCCCTACAACCTTGCCTTAGCCATAAGCTACTTAAGAAATGGGGAAGTTGATAACATCATTGTTACTTGTGATAATATCATGCTCAAATACTATAGGTAATACAAGTACTTTTGGCACACTCAGCCTGTATGAGTGATGGGATTTACTATCTAGTAGTCTCACAGTCACCATGATTCAGCCGAGGTAAGCTTTTCAAATTTAAGAGCACCTGAAGTTGGATTTTCCCTTTCCTGTGGTATCAATAAAGTTTATAGTTGATATCAGTTGATTAACTTAATTATTTGAACCACTGTGCTAGACTTACAGACAAAAAGTTATTTTCAGGGATTCTTTTTAGGCTCATATAATCCTAGAGATGTATTACAGAGGTTATATATTTTTTGATGAAATTAATTAAGGTAAATAAAAAAATGAAAAAAAAAAATAAATTTAATTTAATTCAAATAAAAAAAATGAAAATGAAAATAAAATAAATATTTGAACCTATTTATTTTAATACAAACTGAATATACCTAATGTAATTTGATACAATTGAACTACCAGACTTCAAATTTCACTAAGCACATTAAAATATTGTATACCTATACAATTTTACTTAAATTACTTTAAATACCATAATTATTATTTTAGTGTTGAGTATGATTAATGTAGCGACTACTTAATTATGGGTATTGTAATTTGTAAATATACTAAAAATTATGGACGACTAACCTTCTATTTTTCATTATTTTTTCCATTGTCCATTTACATAAATATTAAATATAATGTTGGTTTGTACCAAGAAAGAAAATGTATTCATTTAATTATATTATTTTACCAATTGTACAGATAATTTAATATTTTAGAATTTAATATTCTATAGATATTTGCAGGAAAAATATCTACTTTTATTGTACAATCTTAAATGACAATATGTGATCACAATGTACCTATCCATATTAAAATACCTATCTATTACATTTGAACAGAAAATCTATGCGTAACCTTCATTCTGTTCAACAGAATACTAGAGATGACGGGCGGCATTATAGGTGGAAATGCACATCACTAGATGATAACTGGTCCACCGCCCGATGTGAATTTACTTTTGGAACGTTCATACAGTAACCTATATATTTACTAACATAGATAGCACAGTAATTATTAATAAATATACAAATAACTATTGCAGTAAAATAGCAGTAAAAGACTAGGAAATACTTTAAATGGGACAGTCTAATTTACTGATTTTCTGTTGATTGATCATAGAATAACTAATATTGAATCTACCTGGTAAAATTGTAACATGTCTAAGTAAACATATCTGTAGAACACTTTTAAAAAGTTTCAAAATCCATATCTAAAATTAAATACTAAATTAACTAACACACATTTTGCAACATTCTATAAATCTACTGAATGATGTGATAATCACTAAAATATTCCTATATTTACAAAACATGACACACATTAAACAATTATAAATATCCAGAACTCTTGCGATTTTAACTGTAATTATAATTAGGTAATATCAATCAAAAATGTATTTACTACATTTTAGATTTAGGAATTGAGAAACATTTTGGATAGGTTCTATGAGTATATTCGTAAAGTTTAAACCCAGTAAGTTTAGTATTGTCTATTTTGATGACCAATAGGTAGAAAATAAATAAATTAATAATCTAATGACCAGTAATCACTCTTTAAATCTTTCAATAAAGGTTGTTTCCCAACTTCACAATAAGTAATATGTAACGAGTAATATAAAGTTATTTACTAAAAAATACCACAATAACTTAATATACTTTTATGAAAAATCGACACAACTTGCACTCAAGAAATGTAGGTATATCGTATTTTAAGTCAGATATTGAAGGTCAAGGGACCTGTCCCTTATCTAGTGATCAGCCATCAGCTATTAAGTTATAATCAATGACTCGCTAATTACTACCAGCTAATACATTATTAAATGTTTATAAAAATTAAGATTATCTACCTCCCCGAGCAATATGAATCCATGTTTTTCCGATGTCTTTTGTGCCGTTTCTAATCCACCTTCGATGTGAGCTGCCCATTGAGAAGAATAATCTTGAGCCAAAGTCCATTGTAATGTGACTATCCACAGAAGAAATGATACAGTGCAGGCAGCCATGACGCTCGCCCAACACTGGCCAAAAGTGGCAAGACTCAGTTCTCTTCAACATTAGTCACATGACAGGCACAATGAACAATAGTAATTGTTCTCATATCGGTCACTTCTTTTTGATACAATGCTCGAAATACCTACTGAATTACGATAAAAAAAAAATATATATAGGTACATATAGGTATTGTTAAATTGACCATATTAATTACAGGTACATACAGATTGATTGTATTGTAACAGTTATTGGTTGGCGACATTATATGAATACAGAAGGAAGAATTTAAACACAAATGTAAGATATATGATACGATATACAATTAGATTATACTACAGAATAAATATAAATTCCGATATAGAACGACGTTTAGGATCAAATTTCGAATGGGAACGACCAGTGCTCAAAATGGGGGGAGGGGGGATGGAGCTCCTCTACTATTTTGAAATAACTTGACAGCTCCCCCAGTAATTATATTTTACAATGTAGGAGTTATATAGTTTGAGGGAACGCATATTTTTTAAAAGCCTAATAGTACCATTTCTTAAAAAAGATCCTTTTAAGAACCCATTCTCTTTTAAACGAGCCGAGTAAAATGAATGCACTTACCGACTTATAGTTCCGGTACGATGGACTCTTCGGACGCTAGGCCAAACCGCACTGGCATGGTGAACTACTATAAACGCTACCGCCGTATGAGCGCATAACGTCACGACGTTACAACTACGCGGCACGGGTGGTAAAATAATCTATCTATGCGACCGCGATATTAAATTGACAATATTGTTAAACAGGTAAAAGGTTGACGTAGGCTATGGAATTCGGACCCGCTGTTGATTATGACTATGCGCTGCTACTTGTTCGCGACCCCAAAAACGCTATCAGGTTGATTGACTCATGCGTGTGCGCACGACGATCTACGAAATACGAAGAGGTGCTTACTATACAGTGATAAGGTACACACGATGACTGATGACGATTGACGACTGCCAGACCGTGCCCCGATGGGCCATGATGAGTTACGGACGTATAAATATTTGTGTCGGTTCAGTTTTAATATCGACAGTTATATCGTCGTGTTGTAGAATGCAGACAGATACCCGTACACGTTGCACATATTATTACAGCGCACGGAATAACGTATTCTATTTTAACTAAATAATAATATTCCGTATAGTATAATATACATATCTATACGTGTCTTGCGGACCACGGAAAACATGCAATAATATAATATTATTACCTATAAATTATAATAATATACAACATTCCACCACGTAAACAAAAATCAAAATAATAAAGTTTTGGTGGGGGTCGTATATAATATACAATAAAAATATTGTTTTTCCAAATGACAGCAGCTATACCTAGCTAATGTACGGATGTGCAAGTCGAACACCGGCCTGCTGCGCGCGTGTAGATATCATAGAATAATTAGGAAGACGGGACAGAACGTCGGTAAAAATTATATTCAGAGAAGGGTCCAACCCCCCCCCTCCCACACACACAATTTTTCATTTTGTAGTATTATTTTAAAATTTATTAAAAAAAAAAAAAAAAACCTATTCAATATATAATATATATTTGTAGGACTTTTAAAAATGGACTCCTTCCCCAAAAAAAATGTCTGGCTACGTACCTGATAATTAATTTAATATATAAACACGGCATATAGTGGCGGATTTGGGGGGCAGAGGACCATGCCCCCAAATTCTAAAAAATGTATAGGTATATGCCTTCATTAATTTGACAATTATCACACTTCAGTACTCATATAGTGATTGTAGCTAGTGGCATTTCATAAGCAAAATAAAAGAAAAAAGGGTCTTTAATTCAACTTTGCCCTCCCCATTAAATGCTAAAGCCATCACTGAAACATGGTATTATATTTTATAATACCCATTATAGGCGCAATTATAGTTTTAAATTTAGGCGGCGAGCTAATTATTATAATTAAGGATTTGGCCTTGGGCTTTCAAAAAAAGGAAATAGGTAAAAAAAATAAGGTCATTGCTACTTTAACATCGCTACGGTTCCACTACGCTATATATATATATATATATAACCTATATATATGTATATTAAAATGAATAATTTGGAGGGGAAATGTAATTAATTTTTTGAAGTAGGGCTTAAATCTCCCTAGTCCCCCAATTACGCTTACGATACCCATCGATTGATCTGCAGAGCGTCTAAAAAAAAAAATTATATATATGCAATCTCCGCACATTCCGAATATAATATAAAACAACAAGGCATTTTAATTTCCAAAATTAAAACAACTTGTTAAATAATTTAAACAAGTAGGTATGTTCATGCAAGTGAATGAAATTAAAAATATAATGTCAATTGAGATTTCGTTTTGGACATTTAATTTGCATTTCATATACAAGGTGTAAAGAAAATGGTGGTGGTCTCTCATATAACGTTCATGTTCAGTAGGTACAACATGTAAAAAAGGTCGTAGGTAGGTACCTATAGGTAGATATTTAGGGTTTTCGATGATATATCTAATCAAATATTAAAATTGAATGAAAAATTATTCTACCATCAAAATCCTTGTAAAATTCTTTTATGGATTGTTATAAGCTCGATTTTTGACCATTTGGTGCCAAAAGACTGAGTGAAGCCAGACAATCTAAAAATAGTGTAATATATTAATTTAGGTTAGAATTTTTTAAGAAATCCAATGGTAATATTTATACAAAGATCAGAATTCAGGAAAAAAAAGTTATTTTAATTTAATAAATAATTAAATGAAGTTGCTTACTTATATATAGGTAGGTAGGTAACCATTAGCTATAGGCATCATATTTTGTGGATACAGCCGAGATCCTCAACGAAAGGATCGATTTATTAATATTAAATATATAAAATTAAAAAAAATGATCATCTATATATTTTTTACGACGTTTTATTCCGACTTTTTTGTGAACGGAGGTCAATATTACCCCCTCCTCCCTGCAGCGTAACCTCCCTTGATGATAGGCATAGGCCTGTGCCTTCCACCCAAACTGCAGTGTACCTATTGCAGGCTATATCAGAGTTAACCGTGAGCTATATCTACCATCAACCACTTTTAAAATAAGGTACCATTGAATAAAAAAATCGAACACAGTTGATAATATTAATATAGTTTAGTCGAGATAATATCAATATTACCTATATATATATACCTACGTCTAAGCACTCATTTTGTATCTTTTTAGTTTATGACATACCTACCTGCAGCTAACAGCATATATTTCCTACAAGTATTTCCACTTAGCAAGTAAAATAGGTATCATAAAATTCTTATTATACATATAGGTGCCATTTTACCCTAACAGCGCACAGACCGGACCAGGCGCCGCCCTTGGAGTTCCCGTTTCGGTCATGGCAAATGGTTATCCTACCGGGCACTATCTAGATATCCCTTCCCTCTAATCGGGGCGATTTTAAGGGGGTGGGGGGTAACACACACCACCCCATTACTGTAAAGTGGTCGGAAAAAACAGAAAGTTGATGACTTTTTTTTCTTTTTTGCATATATTTACCACGTTTTGAATTTAGTCCGAAAATTATAAACATTTTTTAGGGTAATTTAGTCGGAAAAATTAGAAAAAATTTGGACTTTGTCCAGATCACTCCTGCCACCAATAATTACATACCTAATAAAATATATGACCCATATCGGCCATATCACGGTTTAAAATAGTATACTTAAACCGTAATCCATATGTACTTTAATTTTAGTGTTTCTTATAGGTACCTATACCTATCTAATTTATAAAATAGGTATCTATTGTTTTTCAGTTTTTTTTAGAACAAAATGTGTTATGAGAATGCTACACACCCGTTTTAGCAGTACTTATTAAAAAGTTCGCGCTCTATAACTTCAACTTCTCTCTGAATAATACACAATATGAAAGATGAGAATATTTACTATGCCTTAGTGTGGAGATTTTAGTTAACATTTATTTTAATTTTAAAATGTCATGATTTTCAATCGCGGAATTTAGAATTTTAAATACACATATTCAAAAAAACTCCACGCTAAAGCACAGTAAATATTCTCATTTTTTATATTTTGTATAAATGTTGATTCTGCAGTTATAAAGAGAGAATATAGTTGTAGTTATAGAGCGTGAACGTGATTTTTAACAAATAACACGACAATAAAACATGGTACTGACACATGACTAATTTTAAATTACTTTTATAATATAGGTAATTAAATATACGAAGGCTTGTAATTATAGTTGATTAAAACAAAAATATTGTTAAAAGAATGTTACACCTAGTGCTGTTTGAAACATTTTCAAGACCGATTGACTGGTTTCGGTCTTAACCGAATATGGTTATGTTGGTCCAAAAACGGTCTGGATCAATTTTGGTCAAAAACGGTCCGTTTTACAAAAAACATTGTGTTGCTTCATGCAAATTACTATTAAATAGTAACTTAGTTACATTTTCTTTAGGTACTTGAAATAATAAGAAACAAAATTACTTTTGTTACACAAAAAAGTAATTCCGTTACAGTAAGTTGCAATTTTAAGTTTAAGTTACTACCTAACACTGCATTTACCATAAGTAGATAGACAGACCATCTACTTATTATAGTTAAAAATAAAATATTCAACAAATTGGCTAATCAAAACGTTATTATATTATATTGTAATCAATTTAATAATCAATAAAATGGTTAATCAATTATATTATAGTACTTATAAATTTATTATAATTACTTATAACAGCAAGGTTTCAATTTAAATACCTAATCAAAACTCAAATTATTCAAATATGTTGCTTATAATGATCAAATGCCAACAAATACCATAAGTATAAATCCAATAAACTTAAGATAAAACCCATTAAATCAATAAATACGCACAATATATGTTTTATGATGATGTAGCTAAAAATATAATTTTTTTTAGCACATATTTTTACATTTTAAGGGCTTATTTTACGATTTTAACAGCATATTTCATCATTTAGTGCATATTTAAGTGTTTTATAATAAAATGTAAATTTAGTTAACGTTTTTGTGAAAAATTATCAAAAAAGTTCAATAACTATTGTTAAATTAAAAAAAAATTTATTTATTTAAATTTTGGTTTTGTATTTAAAACTGACCAAGAAAAATATTTTAAAGTAAAGTATTCTTAATTTTTTTTACCATTATTACTTTAAGTTACATATCTAATTTATTAAATATTTATGAATTATGATTTATAAAGAAATCAATTTTTTTTTCTATATATATATAATTTTTGAATGCATATTTTTTTGTTTTTGTGCATATTTGGCGGGTTTTTAGTGCATTTAAATCCGTGCTCTATTAATGATAGTACTACACATTGGAATCCCAGAATAATAATCCTCAAGACTTAAGGTAATATAATACCAGGGGCCATTATATAAATATAACCATTAAACATACATTAAATCTGAATTCACATATATAATAATTAATACAATATGTATATACAATCTTAATAAATAAAATAAATTGTTATATACTTTATTTGTTTTTGAACTTCTGATATTACTGAGAACCATTTTCACTTAATTAGTTCAAACTTTCAAACTTAATTTTTCACTTTCTTAATCAATTTCCATATTGATGGGTTGCTATTTTAAAAAAATGCAAATTATTAAATAAACGCGTACCAAAAGCTTTTATATTTTATAGATTTACATGGATATATTTTTAAAATTCATTTTGATATTTAGATTATGGTCTTAAATCTAAAATTGATAGAGTTACAGCTGTTTAAAATATTTAGGGATTATTATTCCGATTACCCACATTAAGCAATGCCAGTATTTTCATTATGTCACATCTAGATTGGTAAAAATTTATATTGTTTTGTTCGGCACACATTTTTTTTTGTGCATTAATAAATTTATGCTTTTGTAGATATGATGTTTGCCACATAAAAGCACACAAACATTTTTGATGTATACTACATGGGTTGTGGATGATTTGTACCGTACACAATGTAATTTGATGGGGTTCATTGGGGCACAGCACACAATATAAATATTTATTTATATTTGTACAGAACTTTTTTGACACATTTGACATACTACATACATTTTTACTAGCGTGACTAGGATAATGTAAAAGATATAGCTCAGAGAAATAAAAGTGTTAATTTAATATTAATATTTATATTACAAAAGAATATAGTTTATAATAGTTTTAATATTTTATTATTTATTCCAAAATAGATAGTTTCCAACTTTTGTCAGGTTGGATTTTCAAAGGGCTCAAAAGAATTGCATCTGAAAAATGTTTATACAAACAATTAATTATTATTTATTATAATATTTTGAATAAACAAAAAATATATTGTTTTACCTTCTATTATTTGTTCAGTTTCATCCTAAAAAGAAATAATAATAAATAATAATTTATTTAAACGTTCATAATTTATTAAATATTAATTATTATTTAAGGACATGGATACCTACATTTTTTGTTTCTATCTAACTAACTGATAATATACAAAATTTACATTCAGAAATTTTATTACAACTTTTTAATTTTTAATATTAGAGTAAATTGACATATTACCAAATGTATAGACAAAATCACTATATCTATGCATCAGTCGTCTTACTCCGCGCAAAATTTTTATTTTAAAAATAAATATATTTGTTTAAATTAATGGAATTTAAAAATAGTTTTATCTCTTTATAAAATTTAATTTCAGAAAAAGACGATTTTATGACATAGATATTGATCTCGTCTATAAATTCAGTAATAAGTCAATTTACTTTAATATAAAATATGACAAAGTTATAATAAAAATGTTGAAAGTAATATTGTATATTATTATCAATTCGTTAAACGGAGATAA
Organism: Pemphigus obesinymphae; assembly: GCA_025469235.1. Taxonomy (NCBI): domain Eukaryota; kingdom Metazoa; phylum Arthropoda; class Insecta; order Hemiptera; family Aphididae; genus Pemphigus; species Pemphigus obesinymphae. Next base: position 73,388 of record JAIPRL010000488.1, on the reverse strand, counting down.
CAAATATGGGTATCACATTGTCTTAACATGTTAACTGTCCACAATGATAATTGCCATAATTCGATTATTACACACATGCTAAATGGAGTGTCAACATTATTATTATTGTCTATATAACTAAGATTTTATATTTAAAAATGATTGTAAATACTCTGTATGGCTGTAAAAATGAGATAATATAAAATTAATATTGAAATGAACAAAAATGACACAAAATCAGTAGAAATTATCCAAGTTATGGTACAATGAACATGTCAACATTTAAGTTTAATTAAATTATAAATAATGGAAAAATAACTTACAAAAATAGGCCAAACTTTAGATTTATGATCCAGTATACAAGTTTGAAAAGACTCTAATGTTTTTTGTAGAGCGTTTCCTATATCAAATTCTTCAAATTTCACAAGTAAGACACACATATTCTTCACATCATCTGTTAATATTAAAAACAAAAATACATATTAAATTACATTAAAGTATTAAATATTTTAATTTAATAATAAAATAAAATAATTAATAACCTTTAAATTTATCAAACTTTTCTATTATTTGTTTCAAATTTAACACAATAGTAGGTTCTTCTCGAAAATTGCCTTTCTTTAAATTCCACATTTTACGTTGTTGTTTTCGTGCACTTCTACAACTAGTTCGAGTGCTATAAATAAAAATATATAAATTATGATTAATTCAACAATAACATAATTGATAAAATATATATTGATGCCTTTAAGGAAGATTATCGTTATTCACTTTTTACGATTTTCCAGATAACAAATCAAAACATTAAAAATTAAATTATAACTGCATTTTTAAATTTTATTCTTATTATTTTAAAATCTTTAAAATCTTCTTAGAAAAATTTCCATGTAACTTTTTTTGTTGACCATTAAAAATGGGTTGAGAAGAAAGTTGAGTTATGACTATTTTTGTCGGAAAAATAATTTAAAATTAAGTAATTATTCAAATTACAACTCTCTTTTCAGATAAAACTTACTTATGAATTATGATTATGATATAAGTTAAATTACAACTCGTATAATACTATTTTATAGAAAAAATGTATATTATACAATTTTTTTTTTATAAAAACGATAGTTTTTGTTGGTAATGCTTAAATTTTGACATAACTCAACCCATGACTTTAATTTTCGTTAGAAATCATCATTTTCGACATATGAGCCATCAGATGACAATATAAACTTAAAACTGATAAAAAGCGAGTTACGACAGTCTTCGTTGGGGACACAATATAATAAATATTATACCTTGATGTACGATAAGATGATACACTACTAATTTCAGAACTTGTATCATTAAGGTTATCTGAAAGAATATAAATATTAATTTAAAATATAAATAATTCATTTTATTGAATTAAATATAGGTACCATAAGGATTTGCTTCAATAGAATTATCTTTTCTAACAATAACCAAACGTTCTATAAAAGCAATAAAACTTTCAGTTTGTGTAATAATTTCAGCGATGAGATTTTGAGCAGTATTTAAACAGGCCGATTTAATATTATTTTCTGAAAAAATTATACTAAATTAAAAACAAATTATCATGTAACATAAATTACTGTTTATATGCAAATTAACTTAATACTATTTTAGTTAATCCAGGGGTTAGATGCATATAAATGCGTTTTTAGTTCACATTAAGAGAATGTTCATTTATTATTTACTTCAATTTTTCAAATTGAATTAACTCTAATATTACTCTGGGATTATGAAATGCAAACTAATATCTAACAATCCAAGTTTGAGAATTTGATTTCGATCCGACCATAATAGTAAACAACATTCCCATTAACTTTCAATTCTATTTGACATTTAATCTTAATCTTAATATTTCAAATGCATGTAAATCCACAGACATTTTACAGGTAAAATAAGCAACATTAAAATATAAGAGGTGTTATAAATTACATAATATATACCAGTATAGGTAGATTTATCATGATTTAATTTTATATAGATAAACAACTTATTAAAAAATCAGTCAGTCCAAATACATGGGTTGCCTTAAAACAAAAAAAATTCATTGAATACACAGTATAAATTAGATCTAAACAAATGGTTTTTTTTTCTTTAAGTAAAGTTTATACCTACCTAAATTTATATCCAGTATTGATCTAGATCTAGCTAAATAGAATGCTTGGACATAATCTTGAGCTTTGATGCAATATTCTACTGCTAATTTAGTATCCCTCAATTCAAATTCAGCAAAATCAGCAGCTTCCTTAAACTTTTGTGTAGATGATAACATAGATAAAACGTTCATTTTAATTTCATTGATTTCAGTGTCACTAAGCAGTAATCAAACAATAAAAAGGATATATAAAACTTTGTAAAATTTTAATAACTATAATAAAAATTATATTTACTTAAATCTTAGTTCATAAGATAACTCTAAAGATTCTTTCCATAATCCTACTTTTAAATAAGCGCCAATAGCTTTATTACGTTCAGTACTTCGGTTGTACATTAGTGCGGCCTGTTTATAATCAATTTTAGAATACAAAAAATCTCCAAAATGTTTTGCAATAATTTTATACCTATAAAATAAAATAAAAAAAGTATAAATTCTTTTATACATTTATATATACAATAGATTCTTGGCTTTTGTTGAGAATTTAAAATTACTACTTACTCATTTTGATCTGGATTAAATAAGGTTAACGCATGAGAAAAAAGATTATTATCCATAATATATTTCAAGCATTTTTCAAATTGTCCTTCACATTGAACTAAATTCTTTAAAGCCATTTCTTTGTTTCCTAATTTATCATCAATTGTAAAACGCATATAATGACATTCCATTTTTTCTAATTCATTTAAAAAAGGTACATATTCTTTTGGATCAAGTTGAGAGTTATCTAATAATGCAAAATAAAGCAACATCAGTTTGAATTATGTCAATGTATACATTTTATTAAATGCTTACTTATAACTTGCATGGCCATTTCTAAATTATACTCAGCAAGCGATGCTTTATACAATTTATCTACATCCACTAAGAATAATAAGTGTTTCAAATAGTTATTATTTATAAATGCTAATTTCAATGCTAAATCAAAACGTTTCAATTTTACATAACATCCAAGTAATGGGAACGCAAATTTATCTTTGTTAAGTTGGTCCAATGTATTCATTAAATTAGAACATATAGTGAATACTTTGTTATCTAATTCTTTCACTTTGTTTTGTTGAAATTGAGAAGCATAAACAGTATTCAAGTAATTTTTGTCTTCTAGTTCAGCAATAAATAAACTTATCCAAGATGAATCTTGTATTTGTGTGATAAATTCATTTAGGTCATCAATAAACTTCAAAGGATTCAAATCACATATTACATTCAGGTTTATACGTTCCTTACGCAGAAGATCAAATGCTATAAAATATTTTCGTTCTTGAATTAGTTCAACAGCTGATAAAATTGTTAGAGGTCTTGGTCTTATTATTTCTAAATTCCCTCTTGGTAACTGTAATATAACTGAATTTCCAGTTACAATTATAATTTTTGAACCATATTCAACTCTTCGATAATACTGTTCATCACTATCCTGAAATAAACACAATTTTGATTTAAACTAAGAATAATTGTAATTTATAATTAATATTACTTTAGTAGGATGTATATTATGTGAAATTAGCCTTTGATTCAATGCGGCAGCTAATACAAAAGGATAACGAATACAGAATGATCCTATATTGTATTGGATCACTTTATCGTTTTCAAAAAGTCTTTTTGATACACCAAGAGCATAGATTTTATTGTCCATTATATTCATCTGGGTACATTCTTCGGGAAAATTAAGATAAGGCTCAATTTGATCCATTTCTTCATTCCATAATAATACATGTCCACTCGATAATTGAATTAGAGCCCCATTTGTATGGTTTAAAAAGCCAACAATTGATTGATCAACAATATGTTTAGTTCTAAAAATAATTAAATAATTTTATAATGTGAAACTATTTCAATAAATTACAAATTAAATATAATATGTTTTACATATTTATTATTTATTATAATTACATGTGTTTTAAATCATCATCAATTTTAGCAATACATATATGATGTATGCCAATTTCCGATAAACTAAACATAATAGTATTTTCATTTAACCAAAACCAATGGTTGAATAATCCAGATATGTCAAATATATTGTTAATGGTTTCTAAAAAAAATAAATAAATAGTTATTAGGTACGTAATATAAAATGTAATATGTTAGTTGTCTGACGTGGGCATTTGATTATTGTTTAGGTTGCTGGCAATCTAAACTGGATTATTCTTGACAAACAACCCTAATTTAGGAAAAAAAAATATTTTGTACAACTATAGTATGAAGATTAAAATTTATACAAATGTCATGGTGTATACTGTAGAGTATAACAATTATAAAAATAATGTAAAGAAAACAAAGCTAAATTCCCGGTTTCCAATATATTTAAAAGAATAATCCAAAAATATAAAACAAAATTAATAAAATCTAACTCCTTTGTAACCAAATAAACAATCGTAACTATATGCTAGTAAATATGGACAGACAGCAGACACAACAGGGATATAAGGTGTCTAAACTTAGAGAAATAAACCTAAAGAAATTGAAAAAAACTATTAATTAGTTAATTAATAATTTTACAATAGAGTAGCAATTAGGCATCTGTGTTGTGGCAGCTAATATATTAAAAATTAAGACAAAATATAATTTTGTGTAATAAAAAAAACTTATACTACCATCTTTTTAAAATAAAATTATTTAAATAATAATTTTGGTTTCTAAACATAAATTTATATATCTTATATCCCCGTTGTGTCTGTCCATCTATACCTAGTTACTAGTACATATTTAAAATTGTTGATTTGGTTACCAGGGAGATGGATATTATTCGTTTTATAATATTTTTATAACATATTTCTGAGGAACATTGTTGATTTGTATAGATATTATTTGTTGTTTTATATTTTTAGATTTTTATTTAAAATACATTTAGAAACCAGTAATTTAGCATGCTCGCAAATTCGGCTTTTCTAATTTGTTTAACCATACTATACTATATTATAGAACAGTTATATCAAATACAATTTTAATTAAAAAAAATAGTATGCTGATTAAGTTTAAAAGGTAAGAGTTGATTATGATGTTGGTACAAATTGTTTAAAAGTTTAGAACTTTAATATTACCTATTATTTTAAGTAGTTATTTAAAATAATAATTATTTTAAGTTATAGTAAATTAAAAATTGTTAATGTCATGTTATACATTTATTTTATTTTATTGTTTTAGATTTAGATGGTTCTTAATAGAAACCATTTATGAAGACCGAATAAGAAGGCTATATAGTAGTTATATTCTATAGTAGACAGGAATGAGCCTAGAACTACAATAATGGGTGGGCCTTTTTCTTTTTTGCTTATTTGTCATTTTCAGTGATTTTAGCTGAACTTTTTTGCAAACTTGTAATATTTGTTTTAGTAAAAATACTGACTGATCATTAAAACCAAGAATTTAGGTGAGTGTGAGAATATTATAGCAGATAAAAATTTGACTAATTACAGCTTATAACGTTTTTTTTTTTTTTTGGATATCAAATAAGATGATAAATGTGTCATGTTATAACTTTTAAAGTGTAATGTAAAAAGTATCTAAATAACTACTTGATTGTACTTCCTGTTCTTTAACGAAACAAAAACTGCTGTGCTATTAAGATGTATTCTACCTGATGAACGAAGTACTTTCACCGGCTATTTGCCACCTTGTATACTTTTTTCAACAATGAGTTTATTGAAAAAATGGTTTGGCTATAAATACTATTAAAATAACCAAACAAATTGTGAATATGATGAAATACTATTATGAAAATATAGTTCTATTTAATATTAATATAAATAGAATGTTTTATGGTATTCATATAATTTTATTTCAAATTCAAAATATTTATTATCTAGTATCCTATCCGCTACTGACTATATTTTTTTAATCACATTATATTATAATGGATAAGTAAAGGAAATGTATGTCGATGGAAAGAGGATGAGAGGAAGATCAAAATATAAGTGGGGGATGTGATGGCGAGTGATATGAGGAAGGTGGAGGTATGTGAAGAAGATGCGAGAGATGGTTATGTGAAAGTGTAGGACTAGGGTGGCCGACCCCAAATAGTTGGGAGAGAAGCCGAAAGCAAAGGAGAAGAAAAAGATTATAGGTACTATAAAATTACAGTTTGAAGTTTGTGAAAAAAAAAAATATGTGAACCCATTTTAAACCTACTCTGCATGCAACTTATGGACTTTTCAAAACCTGGGTTCACTACAAGACATGATTTTATATAGACATCAATTAAAATATGAATATAATTTTAAAATAATTATTAATAGGTACCAATAAAATTACTGAATGATAGTCTCGATTTTCATTGTTGAATTTTGTGAAATAACAAAATAATAACGATATTTTTCTAGTCTCACAGTATTATTTTCAAACAAAATTCAACAGTGAAAATCTAAAATCAATCCATACAATATTATATTATTATTATAGTCTAATATTACTTATATATTAGTACTTATACTTGTACTACTTACTTTTTTTGATGTATAATTCATCTTCATAATGATAAAAATGAACAGCCTTATCATTTGTTATGACACAAATGTCATTTCCATTTTTACTGTAAGTAAAAAAAATATATTATTATTTATTTTTTAATTAATAACAATAATGTTCATAGTAAAATCATAATAATATTCTCATTATTGAAATAATTTAAATTAAATTATACTTCACAAATATGTAAAGGTAATATATTTTAAATTTTATTTTAAAAGAGCCTAAAATACTAAAAACTAGTTTGCTTAGATTTAAAGTATGTTATATTCTAAGAAATATGGTGTAGATCTTACAATCTAACTAACTCTATTGAATGAGATACAAGTGTTTGACATTATAGAGCTGAAGTCCAAATGGCGGCATATTTGACATGTAAAAGAGTAGTATACATCAATTTCAATGACTAAAGATAATATTTTCTATATTTTTTTTTTATAAATATAATCTGTAGTGTAATCTAAGTGTATTCATGTGTTGTAAGACACGGATATAATTATAATTTTGATATACATTCTAGATTTTTCATAGTATTTAAAACTATTAGAATAAATTTTGTTGCGCCGTGGAGATACCTGCAGGCGTATGTAAGACATAGGCGGCTGTGCATTCATAGGATCTATGTCACAATGGTATTTATCAACTCTCATTATTTTGTTGAATAATTATACTTTTTATAACTTTGGATGTTTTTTACTTAAAAGTTTTTTAATGTTTTGACAATAATAATAAATATAAAACTTAAAATTTGTTCTGTGTTCTCCTTCAATAGAAGCTAATATAACTTAAAGAAAGTTTAGGATGAATTCATTAAAACAATTAATACTTCATAAAAATGAGCAGGGACCCAAACAAAATTATTATGTGGAAGAATGCATAGTATAAATAAAATAAACTCAACTTATACTATATTTATCAAAATATTATATACTTTATTTGAAATTAAATTTCAATTTAACATACAAAATTAAATTGAACAGTAATAATAAAAAAATTTATCTTTAATATTAAAATACATATATGTTTTTGCACACTTGCTTAATATTAAAAGTACATATTTATAATTAAATTTATACAATTATAAAAAGAAAAAAATAATCAAGTTAATTTTAAACTACATTAAAATACAATTTAGTTAGTAACCATTAATCTAGGAGCAATATTCATAGACATAAGTTCTTGGAATAACAATTTTGCTGCATACGGTAATCTAACTTGTGAAATTTGTGTTTTATTTTTACATCCTTTACATTCAAAAGTATTATTTCTTAGATTTGCTATGGCAATCAAGCCACAGAAATTACATATATGTATACGATAAGGGTCAGATACTTCAAATAAACGTTCACGTAAAAATTGTGCAGCTCCATGAGCAATTTGACAATCACGTTCCATCTCACCAAAACGTAATCCACCATCCCTAAAAAATTCAATGTTTAAAGATTACTGAAATATTGTGTAATTTAATTTGTATATTCTTACCTTGCTCTTCCTTCCATAGGTTGTCGTACTAAAATTTGAACAGGTCCTCTTGCTCTTGAATGTATCTTGTCATCTACCATATGCTTAAGACGTTGATAATAAGTAGGTCCCAAAAATACTTGAGCATTAATTTTTCTTCCCGAAAAACCATTGTACATTACTTCATTTCCTCGTAATTGATAACCGTATTCTTGTAATAGAGTTGAAATTTTTTGTACATTGACAGCATCGTTAAATGGTGTAGCATCACCTATTTCCCCTTTATTTGAAGATACTTTCCCTTGTAAGCACTCAATTAAATGTCCAATTGTCATACGTGAAGGGATAGCATGTGGATTAATAATAATATCAGGTGTAATTCCTTCACAAGTAAAAGGCATATCTTCTTGCCGGTATTGTATTCCACATGTACCTTTTTGACCATGCCTTGAAGCAAATTTATCACCAATTTGAGGAATTCTTTCAGAACGAACTCGAATCTTACAAAACTTATAACCTTCAGAGTTCAATGTTAACAAAACTTGATCAATAAGACCAGTTTCACTGTTTCTTAAAAATGTACTACAATCTCGTTTAGAAAATTTTTTAGTTGTTCCTTCAAGCTCATCTTCGTTGTCAGGAAGTGTCATTGTTTTACCAATAATTACATCATCGCCAGATACTCTAAGACCAGGAGATATTATACCATCATCGTCTAACTTATCATAAATTGCATTTCTCATACCTTGACACGATTGACGATTTGGCTTTTCAAATACTTCTTCTTGATCACCAATTCGTTTTGATTCAGAATCTTTATATGAACGGAAAAACACAGACCTAAAGTATCCCCTTTCTACCGCAGAAGCATTCAATATAACACTATCTTCTTGATTATAACCAGTATAACATAAAATGGCTACAATAGAATTAATACCAGCTGGAAGTTCTCTAAAACGTAAATATTCCATAGATCTGGTTGTCACAAGAGGTTTATGTGGATAATAAAGAACATGAGCTAATGTATCCATTCGAACATGGTAATTGGTTATGTAGACACCCATAGCTTGTTTACCCATAGCACTTTGGTATGTATTCCTAGGACTCTGATTATGATCAGGAAATGGAATAATGGATGCACACACTCCTAATATCATAGCCGGATGAATTTCACAATGAGTATAAGTTGTACAATATGCATATTCTTTTTCCTGTCTTAAATCATCAGGTGACATAGCAATCATAGTAGTTTCTTCTTCCAAAGTATCAATATATTCCACGACACCATTTGAAACAAGTACTTGCCACCCATAATTATTATAATCACGTTCTTTTAAGCTATCGATATGACGTTTTTTCAATAATAGTTTTGAATTTTCAACAATGAGTAATGGTCGACAAATACGACCAGCATCTGTATATATTCTAATTTCACGATCTCGTATATCACGAATAATACTAACTTCACTTACAATGATATCCATTTGACGTCTAAGCTTCCTGAGAGTACCCATTAGTTGTTCAGGATCACGATGAATTCCAACCCAACATCCATTTACAAATATTTTAGTAGCATCTACAATAGCTGAAGGGGCAATTTCTTCTAAATTTTCCATACTCCACTCTTCCAAAAATTCCAAAATTGGTGAAGGTTGAGAACCAACAGATATATACGCCATTAATGCAAGGTTTTTTACCAAGCCAACAGCAGCTCCTTCTGGAGTTTCAGCAGGGCATAACATACCCCACAGAGTATTGTGTAACTGTCTAGGTTTTGCTAGCTTACCGTCTCTTCCAATAGGAGAATTTACACGTCTTAAATGTGATAATGTTGAAGCAAATGTAAGTCTGTTTAATACCTGAGATACACCAGCTCTTGCTTGATGGGCCTTCTTCTGATCACCCCAATTTCCTGTAGCTAATGAATATCTTAAACCATCAGTTATAAGTTTTGTTTTAATAGCCAAGTCTAAATTGAAATCTTTTCCACGATCAATGAACTTTTGAGCATACATACGGACTTCTTTCATTAAATTTTTGAATAAACCTCTAAATAAAAATGCTAATAAAGGTCCAGCCAAATCCAAACGTTTGTTACCATAATGATCTCTGTCATCTAATTCACGTCTACCAAGTGAAGCTAAAAGAAGACGATGAACCATATATCCTAAGAAATATGCCTTTTTAGTTTCACAAAAATCTGACACACCCACATGAGGTAACATTTCCTTTTGAAGAATTTCTCTGGCATATTTAATACGTTTATCTTTAGTTACTCCGGGTCTTGCTCCACGAGAACCAATAAAATTTAATGCAACATTCTGTTCTTGAATCACAAACGCTTCATCTAAAGATGGTTTCACCATTTCCATCATTTCTGGGTCATCAAAATCATAAATGATATGTTCCAATATATCACGATCAGCTACAAATCCTAAAGCTCTAAACACAATCATAATTGGTATTTCTTGTTTAATATATGGTAAAATAGCAATTATTCTTTGGCCAATGGCAGACTTTTTTATACTTTGACCACCACGCGCCATCATATTGACCCAAAGAGTAGAAGTTGGACGAGATGAATGTTCTAAGCAAGATCGTATTTCTGCTTTAAATGCATATTTTCCATCCTTCATACTAAATACATACACCGTATTTGTAGCCATTTTTTCCTGAGCAATTAATACTTTTTCTGATCCATTAATAACAAAATAACCACCAGGATCTAATGGACATTCATTTAACTCAGTCAAATCACGATCATTTAATCCAAATAATAAACAATATGTCGATCTTAACATTATAGGTATTTTTCCTATAAATGATTTAGAATGTTGGGTAACAACTGGTTCCTCACCATCTTTAAGTACAGTTTTTGTAATATCAACATATAATGGTGCAGAATATGTTAAATTACGCAATCTTGCTTCGTTGGGCATCATTGGAGATGGAGAACCATCTTTTTCCCAATGAGTAGGTTTTGATAAATAAATTTGTTCAAACTTGATATGATATTTAGTAGGAGTATCAATCTCACCGTGTGTATGTTGCGATTCTGCTTGTAACTCAATTTGTGGCGAGTCTTCTACTATACGTTGCACAGACATTTGAATAAACTCATCAAATGAGTCCAACTGTTGTCTTACCAGACCTTTTTCATCGAAATAAGAATTAATTACTATCCAGCAAGCTTCTTGCCAAAGTTCGCTGGAAATTTCTTCGGTCTCCTCTTCTTCTTCATATTCTTCCTCTCCTAAATCGTACATGTTGTTTAAGAAGTTCCTATATTTTTACTTGAAAATTAAAAGGTAAAATATTCAACAAAACGGCGCAAACACGGTTTATACTTTACGGTAGTGTGTACCGTAATAGTAATACAACAATCATGATTCTAGACTAAATAAACAGCATGAAGTATGTTAAAAAAAATTTGTCAACAATATAATGATAACAGAAGTGATCAATTCCAAAGAGTATATATAATTCTATAGGTTATGTTGCATCATAAAAGCGGGAATATTAAAAATAACGTTAGTCCACAGAATATAACTAGGTACCTATCTATCAATATAATATATTAACTAATATTACTCTAAAAGTCCAAATAATATTATATTTTATTTGGAACGTTAATGTTTACTATAAATATATATCATTAATTATCAAATTTATATACTATGGGATACGTTACAAAATGACGATAAAAGGACAAAATCCGCCCAAATTTTTTTTTTTTTTAATTTTATAAATATTTAGATATAATTTATAGAATATGAATGGTACCACGGACTAAGATAGTCCATGAATAGTACTAATGGCAGACGATAACGGTGATAACCCAGTACTCCCGGAGTAAATATCTGTACTAATGGTATTTACTATCTAGACAGCAAATTTATTGTAAACTGTAAAATGTGATTAGTTATTGTGTATTTCCGGAAAATGTTTTATAATTTTTAAATTATATAAAATGATAAAAATTTTTTAGTTGTTAATAATTTGTAAAATGTACCAATAGTTGGAATAATAAAATAATCAATGCAATAAATAGGTACTTTAAATTTATTTTTTATTCATATATATAAAGTTAAATAAAAAAAATTTTAGACGGATTTTGTCCGCATCATTTTCTGGACGAATTTTGTCCCACCTGAAAGACGCTAAGCGAATTTTATCCTAGATTCCAAAATGGTAGACCATAAAAACTGTACATACCTTGATAACCGTCTGGAAATTTAGTTTTAACAAAACACATGTCAAGAAAAACACACTGTTCAAGTATATTACATATTATACTATGTTAGTTATGTACAGGTTTCTATGATATGTTATGAATGTAAATAATATATGTGTTATATGTATCACTTATGGAATGACAATTAATTTTAAATATATTTCATCGATTTCTTACGTATCAGGTTTAAATATTTTAACTAAAAAATTATCTTTAATTTCTACAGTTGAAAACTTAATTATTGTGTTTTATAAGTACATAATTAGCATAATATTGCAAATTGCAATTAATATTGTTTTAAAAGATAATATATTCTGATAATTGGAGACAAATTTCAGAATTGAATATAGAGCTAAGCTTGAGAGAAAATAGAATATACCCAAATCGTGAGACTTTTTGCATAAAAGATAAATGTACCAAGCAAAATATCAATCAAGATATGCTGATAAATTTATTACGAAGAGAGGACAAAAATCATTGCATATTTCAACAACATAGTTAAAATAAATAATTATATGCAGTTAAATAAGTTTTGTGATATGGGTTTATAATAATTTAAAATATTATCAAACTTAAATTCTGTTCAAAACATTACATATTATATAAAAATATTACAAAATAAAATAATAGGTAATATTTTATAGTATTTCAGTCATAAATACTCAGATTTATTTGATAGATGATTATAAAATTATATTTTAAACCAAAACGTACCGGAAAAAAATATTGTAATACTTTTTATCATTTCATAACTTTACTGTTAAGTATGTATACTTAATGAAATTTAAACATGAAAATCTAATTAAAAAATAAAATTGCAAGTAGACATCAATATTAACAATCAACAAGAAATATCAAAATTACTATTTTATTTTCATAATATAAGATAGGAAGAAAAAATTTAAAAAATGTAATTATCAACTAACTATATAATTTGATATATCTTGTATCATTTCGCATAAAAAGATACATGAAACGGGACAAAAATGTACCTCGATACAAGATACAATCATATCTTTGATACATGTTAAAGATATATTATATATATATATATATATATATATCTGTGATACTGCCAACTTGGGTCTTGTATAAATATATTTTTAATGTTTCTTAAAAAGCTTTCTAAAATATTGGTGGGATTAATTGATCACCATTCTTCCTGTAATTGTCAGGTGGTTGGAAGCTTCATCTGATCTAATACCATATTTTACTTTCATGTGTTTCCATAGACACTGAATTATTTGTGTTAATAGTTTGGTGAAGAAAATCAAGCATACTCTGTATGCGTACATCAGCGTACTGTAAGCTCTCCACTCATCTGAATAAATTTTTGTTTCTAATTCTATTTCTTGAATTATTATGGGTAATAATGTTTCTCAATTCCTCTTATGGAATAATGACACTCCAAAATAACATTACAACCTAAACAGCACATACCAAAAACCCATAATCCTTGAACTCTTCTTCCATAATTTAGATTATTGCAATTTTGATTTTATTTATCTAAATTATTGGTAGTATCATTGTTAATAACTTCATCTTCACCAAACTGTTCTACCACGTCAGAACATAAATTAAACCAATCTGAAACTGTCTGATGTCCTCTACCAGTTATTATTTTGGTTTGTGTAACTTTAAATTCATTATCCCAGCTTTAAACAAATATAATTATTTCACATAAGCTCAAACCACTATTTTTTTCCCATTTTTTCATGTTAATAAAGTATTTTATGTATTTTATTTTATAATAGTATTTTGTTTTAATAAATTGGCCGTTTAAATCTCGTATATGACTAACTACACACATTTTACTAGGATTATTTAATTTTGTACAAAAAACATTTACATTTGATAATAACTCACAACCTGATAAAAACTTAACAAAAGTTTTTAAAAAATAATTTACCTATATATTTCACCCATTTTGAAAAAAACAATTATAGACACTAAGCATGATCGTTCAATGAGTACTCAATATATATTAAATAATAAATTGACAATATTAAGTAAATAATAAAATGTACGTACAGCCATACAGGTTGAAAGTAATCGGTTGATGAGTAAATCGGTCAATATAAATCATCAAGGTATTAAATAGTATATAATATGGAAATATTAAGATACTTTAATTTAATGTAGATAGCATATGACACAGGTGCCAAAATGACTAATGCCATATATATAGGGCCATATTGTTTTTACATAGTAAAATATGTACATCACATTCTCTTGTAAAAATGGATTTTGATTATATTTATTTATCTTATAGGCAAATACAAACCTCATAATTAGGGTACGCGGAAGCAAAAATAAAATAATCATCATTCATGTAAAATTTTCCCAAATTCAAAAATGGTAAATAAGCAATATATACCACGTATGCTGCCTGATTTATATAGATTGATTATATTTACTTTATAATATAATAATATACAATATATAATTTATATATATAGTCATAGGAATTTCAACATAACCATGGAAGATGTCGATAAATACTGTTTTCAGTATACTATAGAGCAGATATGAAAATCTTTTTATAATAAATTAATGATTGCTATTACGCTTTATTGTTATAAATTCTATACTGATATTAATACCTGCTGTTTAGATTAAATCATGCAAATAAAGACCTAGGTATTACCAGATTTAAAGAATGAAATATTTTTGAGGACACCTTGAGGTCTTTTTTTAATATAAAATATTGTCTGACAAAGAAGTCAGTGTTTATAGTATTTTGATTCTTTTAATTAATTGTAACTACTTTGTAAAAAATGCCCCGAAGTGCCAATATTTTAAATTTGGCAGTATTTTAATTGTAAATTTATCTTAAACACCCATCACTACAATTCCGATTGCATAATTTTTTCTATATTTCCCATCACATAGACAGAGTTAGCGAATTCAGGTAGTGTTCTTTTAAAGTGATGCATATTATGCTATTATGCTATCTTAGTCTAACTAACTGACATTTCTAATATTAGAGTAAATTGACCTATTACCAAATTTATAGACAAAATCATTATCTATGCTCTAGTCATCTTATTTCTGAAATTTCTATTTTAAAGATAAATATATTTATTTAAATTAATAGAAATTCAAAATAGTTAAATATATTAAAAAATATTTACATCTCTTATTAAAAATAGTTCTTTACAAAATTAAAAATTACAGAGTTGTGATAAAAATTCTGAATGTAAATTTGGTATATTTTCAATTGGTTAGACAGAAACAGCAAATACGGGTATCATGTCTTCTTAAAATATAATTTTATAAAATAGCATTTAAAATCTTAATTAAATATCTTACTTTTGATTATGAGGTAAATATAGTACACTGTCTACAGGAGAATCTAAGGTTAATTTAACATCAAACATCGGAGGTGGTATAATAACTTGTTTGAACGGTGTTAACAAAACAGAGCCTGATAAAAAAGAAAAAAAAATAGAAATAAATTATATTAATATTATACACTTAAAAATAATATTCTTACAATAATCTATGACAGCAACCCAATCTAGAGTACCCGGACTTGATGTACACAAAGTTTCAGTCCAATGTAATGTATAGTAAACACCTTTTACGGTAATTAATTGTAAGCTGTTGTCTGGAAACCATTTTGCAGCAATTATATTGTGCTCAAAATTCATCCATTTTTTAATTTGCCATGTATAATTTGTACACGATAAAAATAATAAAATATTCTTTTTAAAATCAATACGACATTGAATACACAAAATCGAAGAATCGTGGTTCCACAATAATTGAAGTACCTGTCATTTATAAAATAATACAAAAATAGGATACTAGTCTATTATTAGCTATAAAAATGTATTGCTCTGTCACATGTAAACAGTATGATTAGGCCATAATAATATACAGTGTTTTTAGGTATGCATCTAAGTATAATTAAACATAAATAAAATAATATCCAATACATTAATCATGTCGCAGACTGTAATGTTAGACATTTTAAATTCTTATACTTAGATACCATTATTGTGAACAAGGTAGTAAAACGATGTCCATCATATTTGAGTATATTGAATAATATTATGCGATTGAAGAGATTTAATTCCGAAATCTTTATCATGGACTTCATAATGCAAAATATATTTTAGCATGTTAGTTGCTGCTACAAGTCTGCAGATGTTCTAACATAGAAATTAATTTGTTGAACTTGAATAATAGGATGATATAAAATAGTTAGGTCACTGGCAAGCAACTGTACCTATACATTACACAATAATATTAGGATGGCAAAATTTGGTGGCCGATAACCTCTATGAATATATAAGGGATGTTTACTTATTGAGACCGATTGGAAGACCGAAACAGAGATGGATTGGTAAAAGTAAAAAGGAACTAAACCAATTTGGGATAGACAATATGAATGAAGCTCGGAATAGAGATAGATGGAAAGAAGTTTGTTTTGCAAAAATGATTAGGTAGGTATTCAAAATTTGATTAAAATTAAATTCATAACTCCCAAATTTACAGTCCATAATATGATTGATTTATTAAAATTTTGCATATTATTATTTTATTTACTGTATTTTATTTATTTTAATTATACTTACATAGGTACATATCTAAATATATATTTTATTACTATATTGTAATTGTGTGGAATAAACATGGGGAAGTTATAACAGACCAGTACAAAAAATAGTATTTATTATACAAAAATATTTTTAAAAGTAATTTTTACTAACTTTCATAGTATCTGGAATAAGAAAATCTCCGTGTTTAAGTCCATTTTTTTCCATAAAACTAATAAAATAGTTTCCATTAAAATGTTGAGGAAATGATATTAGTTCTTTTGAAGGTTTCCAGCTTAAAACAGCTTCCACTCCTAAAGAAAAATAAAATAATAAATTTTAAATTGTACTTAAAAAACTATTAGATGTACCTGGAAGCGGTTCACTTATGTACTGTAGAACTCCGTCTCTGTTAAATATTTTCATTGATCTTAAATTAGTTATTCTATTTACATATCCAATTACAAACAGTGAACTATCAGATCTCCAGCAAACATTTTTTGTTTCATCAACATAAAGTTTATCTCCAACGATTACCTTCACAACTCTTTTATCTTTCCCTTCTGAACCATGAAATTGAGTTTCTTTTTTACCCCAGCCAACATTTACTAATCTATTCTCGGCAAGAGCCACTTCATTAATATTGAAATCGTTTATGACTTCAAAACAATCAGTTGCCACAGTAACTTTACCATGTGCAGTGACAAAAATTACACGTTCGAAATCCGGGCTGCATGTTATGTTGACAACTACGTCATTAGATTGATGTCCAAGTTCTACGATATTGTCATTTATCAACAGAATATCACCGTTTGAACAGCAGACGAAAAATGAATCCCATGGTTTGTTGTACGTGTAAGACACAATATCGGCATCATGATCAGCGCCAATGTATGTTGTTTTCGATAGATCTATCACTAGACGTTGACGATTGTTTATATTTAAACGCCACAAGGCGTTATACGTCGCGTAACATAACTCACCGTCGTTGATTATCAAAGCCGACCTGGCGTCTTTCAATCCGTCAACGGATGCAAGACTAGACTTGTGTAGTTTTAAATTTTTCATCGTGAAAAAAATTAATTTGAAATTAGAAAAATTTCATTATCACATCACGGTAACACAACACGTGAAATCATGATTAAAGACGGCCAAGAATTATGGAAGTGGTCGTAGATAACAAGAATACCAATTACCCATGATAATGACACTCTATGGTCGATTCCTTCTTCCATCGATTGCGTATGTTTTTGCTGAACGGTTGATTTATTTCATTTTTACGCGAAGAAGTTGTTTTTGTTTGTTTTCAAATAGTTATAGAATACGGAAATAGCTTAGCTGGTATTGTAATTACTTATTTCGAGTGCTGGAGATTTTACATTTGACATAGGCTCCATTGTCTAGATATGGACGAATATACGAGTGAAAACGATTCTATAAATTCTGAACGATTGTTCTTTAAGATCAATAATAAACAGGTAGTGTTTAAAACGGACAAGCGAACTGTCGAGAAACTAAATGACGGTACGTTCAAAAAAACAAAATATTTATTTTTCTTTGTAACGATTTTTCGGATTCGTCAAAATCCGTTCGATTTTCGACATTGTATACAATCTAATAATTATTTAGTTTTGTCTTAACAAAAAATTTAGTTTAGAATTAACAAAAATATTATGTAGAATTTTAAACAAACGTATTACTTTTAAATATCTACATATAAGTATAAATACTCAATATTATAATCATTCTACACACATCAGACATCTAAACTCGAAGTTGACGTTTTATATGATGTATTTTTAACTATATTCAACAACAAGACTTAAATTAAAAAAGATACCTTAATATATATTTATATAGGTATATTAATACACACATTGCAGTAATAGATAAATAGGTATCTACATTATTATATAATATGATTTAATTTTATTAGAATCGAGGTCAAAATTATGGTTATTCGTATATTATAGCCCTACATATATATTATTTAAATTGAAGCATTTTATACTGTAAATAAAACTGAAACATAAAATATAATATTAATTTTATTAACACAATTACCTATAATTTGTTATTGTTACAATTTATATTTGGATTAATTATTGTACATTTAACATCTTTTTATTTAATTTAATGTTTAAACAGCCCCACGAATTGTGCATTTATTGAATATCAAATTAATGTAATTGAATATTAATTTTAAACACTAAATAATTTTAAAAATACATAATTACATACATTTTTTATAATACTTATATATAAAAAATGTATTAATTAAACCACTATAGAAATGGTATCATACTTCTGCATAGATGATTTGTGTAACTAAATAATATTAAATATATTGTTTTACAATATAATATTGAATTAAAAATAATATTTAATTTTTACATTCCAGTTAAACAAAAAAAAATATATTGTTTACTATTATGATGTTTATAGTTTAATAATAGGTATAATAATATATTCTTATACCTATCTAATATTGTGACAATATTGTATTTTTAGAAGATGTATTGATGAATTATGTTAAAGCTATAATTAACTCAAGAATGTTGGTGTCAAATGGTCAGAATTTAATCAATTATCCAGTAAATATTTCAAGATCTGAAAATGTTGATTTGTCTAGTTCATTTATTGAGCTAGAAGTTTCAACTATTGTGCAAGATGATGGTGTAGAAGAACTTCATTGTGCTCTTTTAAATGAGTATGTATTACAAGTAGTGGTGTATTGGGGTGTATACAGGGATATATGTTGTATAACTACTCTATTTTTTGTTTTTATATACCTATTGCGTATACCTACAAAAAATGACGTAATACGGTGTATATGGCTTTTACATGGCATCATTGATTAATCAGTGATGGGGTATACTCTCTTTTCTGTTTTTAGTATACTTTTTTTTTTATTCTTTTTCAATATTATTTATATTATGTATATTATTATCATATAATTTATTATAATATGTAATTAAATAATTATTAAATGGGGTAAAAGTCTAAATTGCAAAATATGTATACAAAAAACAAAAGAGAAAAAAAAAGTTTACAAAAATATAATAATTATATGTTATAGGATAAGGGGTGTCTAAATTGGCCTGAATGAAACAGCGTGTAAGTGGTTCATTATTTAAATAATTTGTAGCAAATAAAAGAATGGAGAAAGAATCAATGTTACGAGTGGGGCACGAAGGAACTCTAAATTGTTTATGTTGAAGGAAAAAGAGGGAATCAATTTTACCACTGATAAGATTATGAAGGAAAGATAGATCATGGACTAGTCGATCAGTTATGAGATTGGAGACTTAAGCTATAGAGTACATGATTGTAATCATGTTGAGGATGGACAATATTTAACTTCAATCCAGCGAATCTGAGAAATCTACATTGGACTCGCTCAATTTATTGGTAGTACACTGCTAAATGAGTATTTCACACATCAGAATCATACGACTCATATCCATAAAGTGTATACCTACATTATACATACATAAAAATCATACTTGAAAATTATATAATAATTACCTACTGAAAAATGGTCAACAAGTTAAGTTTTGATATTTCAAACATGTATATAATACTATAGTAAATAATTATTGTAAATTTCAAGTTTGTGGTATTATAACTTTACATTTTATAACAATTTTCAGTAATTTTCCTTTATACTTAAGAAAACAACTGGAAAATTTAAAAATTACCTACTTTAAGTATCAACTAGAATGACAATTTCATCAAATACCTCTTTGCCCCAAAATTATTATCCAAACGTCGTATATTCAATTTTGTTGTAATTTTACTCAGAAATTGATTGAAAGACACATTGATGCACCTCATTTGTTAGAGCGAATTTGCATTCATGTTCCAGGTAATACCAGGCTACAGGAGTTTTTTTACTTACCTACAAGTCGTACCAATTTTGCAAAAAATACCACAAAATAGGAATTATGTTTATTGCCAATAACAACCAATCATGTCTACTAAGACCACAGTAATCTTTCATGTAAATAATGTTATCACACTATCTGTAATACTGCTACATATTTATTAATTATGTTATATTTCTTATATAATATTGTTTAAAAAACCGAATGGCATTAAATCATATAAATGAAAAAATAAAACTCTTACTTTTACGATTCCTTCCATCCAAAAAGTGCTCACAGAAAAATAACACAATTGTAAATTTAATAACTTCTTTGTTCCGCTTAGAATATAAAATTGTAGCAAAAAAGGTTGAAAGTTGAAAGCCGTAAGTTTGAAACAGACTAAATGATTTTCGAGCCAAGCGAAAATTTTTTTTTTAGAATGGTGTTGTGTACTTACAAAATTTTTTACCAATACACCACTGATTACAATGTCACACATATCATTTAATTTTCTATTTATTATTAATTTTTTCCTATTTAAATTATTTTTATTTTTAGTGGAACTACTAATGAAATAAGGCCTTCAATTGACCTTAAATCTATCATTGTAAATCATAATTCTACTGAAATTAGTTCATGGAATGATCTAAATGAATACATACCAGAAAGTAACAGTAAGTAAATTTTGTTTTTTATTCCATCTGATTTTGCTATGTAATTAATTAATTTATATTTTTATTCATTGTAAATTCAATCTTATTACTGGTACATATTGCTTTTCTATTACACTCCTCTATTTTTCTTTCGTTCTTAACATTCCTTTTAGGTTCTTATATGTATTCTATTCTTGTTGTGCCTGTCTGTCCTAACAATTTGTTGCCACAGTTACTATTTTTTTTGTAGTAAAACATAATAATCTGGAAATCTAAGAAGAAACTCCTAAAAAATCTAAGAAATACTATCGAAGAGTGGGTTTTTCCTAACTTGTTTAATTCTACATAATATGTCAGACCTGATTCTTTGAAGGTTTATGAAGTAAAACTTGTTCTGGTTCGTTTTCTCCTCTTGTTCCTTGACCCCTTCTAAAACTATCTGTATTAGACCATCATGGTTCAGATTAGTGGGGGCCCTCTGTGAGCCCTGTAAGCCTCCTGTGATTTGTGCTTATGCTTTTATTCATAACAGTATTTTGCCATCTGATACACTTATCTGTTGCATGAAACGATAGCCAGTATATTTATTTTAAATGTTTGATTTTTTCATTGTACATCCACATATTTTATTGTTGTATACAAGCTTTTGATATCATATATATTATATTATTTTTCTTAACATTCGTGTTTTTTAATGACAAGTTCGCTCTTCCTCATATTATGTGTTTGCTATTGTTATTATTTTTTTAATTTCAGTTTAAAACACAGTCCCATTTTCCCTTGATCCATGACTGATTTTTGGTATGAATATAAGTTTGGGACTAGGTTCACTAGTATTGGGAAACTTTGTCTGAGTATCTGAAACATTTTTCCAGTCGATAAACTAGAAGTTTTCCCATCAAATTTATTTTATATAATACATTTCAATTAATAGATTTGACTTATAATTATGTTTAGTGCCAGCTTTAAAATGGTCAACTGAGATGACATCTTTATTGATCGCTTTGCGTGGCAGTCTTAATGATGATTTCAATTCTTCTAAGTATAAATTTAAATTGTGGGAAGTTATTGCACGGCGAATGAGCAATAGTATACCATCAATAAAAGTGACAGCTAAAGACTGTGATGACAAATGGAGAAATATAGCAGCTACATATCGCAAAAATATAGAAAGGATTAAATATATGGGAGATTTTAGTGTACGGTGGGAACATTTTGCTGCTATGGATGAAATACTTAAAGGTACTGATGAATTAAAAAAACCCGATTCCTTTATTGAAGTTGATAAAATGATTGGCATTTCAAATAAAACGCCTGAAAATGATAATAATAATACTGAAGTAGAAGAGTAAGTATTATTTTTTAATAGTAATCAGGATAGAATAAGTGGCTTCTTGTTACATTAAGTGTTTCGTTTTCAGTAGCAATGACTTAGGAAATATAGATTCAAATAATGATATGGATTATTATTTTTTGACTTCGACAACTAATGCTAACAATGGTATGTAATACTAGTTAATTGTTGTTTCTGAAAATCTTTTTCATTTACTTAACAAATAATGAATTTTGATTTTATCATTAATATCATATTTTTTTTTTTAAATAAAATAATATTGTAGTTTTGTTAATAATCTTACAGAAGTACGACTATGGACCCAAGAAATGATACTCCTTTTATTTACATTAAGACGTTCTATGGCTGATCGTTTCGACCATGCAATTAAAGAAACTGAAAAAGATGTTTTATGGTATGATTTAGCTACAAAAATGAATAAAAGTCTTAATACAAATGCTGAAATTGAATCCTATGAAGTGGAATCATTATGGAATCAATGTGTAGAACAGTATGAAGAAAATTTGGATAAATTGAAAGCTGAAGGACCTCAAGATGTAAAATGGCCGTATTTTGCTATTATGGATCAAATGCTAGGTGGTACTATAGAAATACCAGATGCCTGTCATCCACGTCCTGGTGAAGATTTGGTTCCCGTTTTTATGCAAGGTGTGTGGAAGCAGTCTGACGTACGAGAAATACTGAACAATTACAAAATTGATTCAAAGTGAGTTTAATATATGAATATGTTGCTATAGAAAGATTCATATATATATATTATTACTAGTGATATTAAGAACCCAGATTTCTAAGGTCAAACCAAACTTTTTGAAATTTCAATGAACCCGAAGTTACAGCTTTTTATTAGAATCTGAACCAAACTGAACTATTCAATTTAAATATTAAACCCCAACTGAACTTCATAAAAAATTTAAAACAATTAAGTACTTGATTTAAAAATTGGCAACTCAAGAGTTTCTTTTTCCCTGATAAAATGATTACTACCAAAATACTAATATACCAATTTACCGGTACCAGTGTATTATCAATAAGACGACAAAACAATCTATTTTTGTATCCTTCCATGAAGATCGGTATACAAATTATGTATATTTTCCACGTATGCCACATAATGCCCAAAGTCCATCAGAATAATCAATGATTGATATTAATATAAAATATTTTAAATATTTATAAACATCACTCTATATTTTAGAAGTATATGGAATATGGGTATATGATTCGTAAATAATTTTTAATACATTATATTATATTATATTGATAAACAATGACAAAAATGTGCCTATAATAAGTACTCGTATTATGGGAAAAAGTATTATCCGTCCTAAAAATAGAGAAAACTAGATATTAATTAAAAAATTTTTATTTTTTTTTATATAGATTTTCAAAAAAATAGGTTCAAAATTTGTTTTCCTTGATTCAATATTTGAACAGAATTATTTTGTATTTAGTTTGGTTTGAATATTTTCAACTTTGAGTTTGATTTTTGAACCGAACTGAACATCCTGGGTTTGGTTCAAAAATCAAATAGTTCATAACATCACTAATTGTTATCCGAGTATAAAATTGTAACATTGTGTTAAGAAATACATTTTTTAATGTGATTCTTGAACTTTTTATTACAATTTTCTACTACCTTATAAATGATGAATTATATAAGTACATATTTATAAGTAAAATATGATATATATAGATTATATTATATTATATGATTCCCATTCAAAATATCTTATGTTTTTACATTTTTTATAAAATTTGTGTTCACCCGTTAGTGCAAATAAATGGGGGGGGAGGGCTTAGCCCCTCATAAATGTATGACATTTGAATAGGTGTATCACAAAATATTACTATATATTACTATACAACCTTTTTTTATGATTGTACACACAATATTATCATAACCTAGTTTACAAGGAAATTGTTCGAAAATTAGGTGCCTACTACAAGTTCATAATACAAAAAAATATATATATAATTGTTCAGCAGTTTTGACAAGAGTACAACTAAAGTATTTTACTGAATATATAATAACAAGTGTTCACTGACTAAATGGAGACTTAAAAACAGGTACTATAGATTTGCTAAAAACTATAAAATAAAAACAAATTAATGAAATAACAAGATAAGTAAGCATAATATTTGTTATGTTGAATTACAAATAATATTTCAATGTCTTTTTGATATAATCCTGACCCTTGTATACATTTTCATTTTATATAGATATATACGATAAATAAGTATATAACATAGATACATCGTACATATTATGTATTTGGGAAAACATTTTATACGAAAATATACTTATTAAATTGTATTAAAAAATGTTAGCCTCCCCAAAATTTTTGTTCTAATTATCCACCTTATTTTTTTTAAATGTTCATACCTACAACATTCATTATTAAATTCTTACAATCATTTTGAATCGCTTATTCTTTTTTAGTTTTTATACTTTTCTTAAATGTCAACTTATATTTTTTACTTGATCTTTTAGTATTGAATGATTTTCTAAAAATTTTGATATATTAATGTTACCAACAGTAACTGATATTTTTAAGTATAATTAATTATATATTTTTTCAAGGTTTGATTCTAAAACTAGGTATCTATTTTAATTTAAAAAAGTAATAATATCTACATTATTAAAAGGATTACACACACATTTTTTAAAGCATTCTGTATAGGACATTTTTATAAAAAATAAAAATTCAACAATTTACTAATATTTAATTATATTTTAAAAGTAGTCATGTGTCAGTACTATTTTTTATTGTCTTGTTATCACATAAAAATCACATTCACGCTCCATAACTACAACTTCTCTCTTTGTAACAGTATGGTCAGCATGTATACAAAATATGAAAGAAAATAATATTTTTTATGCTTTAGTGTGGTTTTTTTCAATATGTTGAATAAAGCCTGAAATTTACGATTGAAAATCATGAAATTATAAAATAAAATATTCACTAAAAAAACTTCACACTACGGCATAGTAAATATTCTCAATTTTCCATATTTTGTACATATATTTTGACTTTGCTATTATTAAGAGAGAAGTTGTAGTTATAGAGCGCGAACATATATTGATACCACTAAAACGAGCATGTAGCATCCTCTTAACACATTTGTAATAAAAAACAACTGAAAAACAATATTTTATAAATTAAGTATAACGCTAAAATTAAAGTATATATATGGGATATTATGAATGGGCACCACATTACATAGATAGGTATATAATATTTTATTACATAATTATTTGGGGAGGGGGATTAACTGGTTTTGATAGTTTTTAAACTATTGAATGTGAGGAATATTGAACAATATTGTTCTACAATAATATACAAGTTAATAATATTACTACCTATTTTTTTTTATATGAATTCCGAAAAATTCCAAATTTTAAGTATGTATTCTGAGAAATTTTTATATTCATTAGATAATTTCAACAAATATAATACATAATAAATAAATAAATAAATATGTAAATTCAGATATTTAACATTTTGAAAACAAATTTAACACTGATAAAATAAAAACTCTCTGATGATTTTAGTGTAGAAATGGATGAAGACTCTGATGCTAGTGATGAAAGTATTGTGGAAAGTAAAGCAGGAATGAAATGGCATCCTGATCTTACGCGTAAACTAATACATTTACGTTCAGATGCAGAGAATGAAGTGAAAAAGTGGATACGAAAACCAACTTCGATATGGACAGTAGTTTTAAAAAAATTCCGTCGTATTGGCATAGTTTTGCTCACTGAACAGGATTTGGAAAATAAATGGAACAGTTTAGTAAGATCATATAACCGCAAACTTACAGGTATTAGTAAGAGGTCAAAGTCGAATTGGCCATATTTCTATGGAATACAAAGTGTTCTAAACATGATTGGAAATGACAATGTTTGTGCTGTAACACCAACACTCGAATCTGTAAAATCAGATCAACCACCAGAATGGTTCCTTAACTACATGAGAAGAAAAGAAGCGATTGATGCATATAAACACGAACAATTAAGAGATATGTTAGTTAACATACAAGACAGTCAAATGGAAAATAGAAGATTGATACATTCTATTTTTAAGAAGTTATAAATTTCCTAGTTAAGTATGGTTATTCTACATTAATGTGATTATAAAAATATATACATGTAATATATATATTTTTTTTTTTTATAAAAAGTCTGACAGCTTAACCTAAATCAATTAATTTATTACATAATTGTTAACAAATTTATATATAAAATATAAAAATACTAACACAATGACTTAAAGTGAAAAATATTTAATTGCATCTCATATATTTTATATCAAAGTATACATTTTTTGGTACTAGTTAAATTTAGTTTCTAATGTAATTATTATAGTTATTAATATATTATTATTCATTTTGTTAAAATTTTTAATTTTTATATTCTATTTAATTTGTGAAAATTTAAGGATTCTTTTTTTTTTGTTTTGTGAGTTATTGGAAAACAACAATATTATTTTGATAGTGATAAAATGAAAAATGTATGTAAGACACTTCCTTGTAAATATTGTTAATAATAAATGTTTCAACTCCCATCCATTTTTTTTTTTCAAGATGAATATTTCTCTAGCAGATTATTATACAATGATTTAAATGGTTCAAAATAAGTAGGGAGATGAATAGTGCATTCAGGAAATTTTTACTCAATTAGAGCCCTTGTTCTTGAATAATCGTAATGATTTTTGTTAAAGTATTCTAGAAATATTTTTTTAATAATACAAACAATAGATGATCTCTAGGCATTTTGTGGGATAAAATTGATTATCACTTCTATTTTATATTATAAGGTATGACTTTACATAATTATAAAATTGAATATAAATAGGTAATAATAGTTATAAATATGAATAAAATACATATAGATATATTTCTGCATTAGAAATTATTTTTTCAACAAAGTATATAAGCATTAAGAAATATATTTTAAAATATAATTACATTTACTTGTGATTATTTATAAAAAAAAAAAATCATTAAAGTTTTTAATTTTCTAAACGTAATAGTTTTAAAATGATATATTTTTCTAATGTATATTTATACTTTATCAGGTAGAAAGAGTTAAGTAGTTTTCAGGTAAATATAGCTTTTTGATAGATAAAAAAAATCCTCATTTCAGATTCTGAGCAAGATCTGAAGGAACAATGGACCAACAATATCTGTACAACTTTTTCGATTAAATTACACATGTATACAATAGTGAAATAGAAACTATCTGTGTAAACTTTTATGTTAATAACCTACTTCGGAATTATGAGGAAATTTCCCGTTTTATTTTTATCTTCCGTGTTTATCAAGAACGTCAAACAATTATACCTATTAAAATACATTCCTGATCACAATAGCTACCGGAAAATTAGTACTCATGTACGATGATTGGATCAAGTCTTCTGGTGAAAAAGTTGTCCACAAAAAAGTATTTACAACATTGTAAAACTATTACCCCTATTTTTAGTACTCACTATATTACTAATATTAATAGGAGTAAAATCTAAAACAGAAAACCAGACTTCAGAAAAAAGTGCCATAAAGCTATAAAGGATTAAATTTAAAAACAAATTCAAGATAATAAGAACTAAAAATGCCTTTTGTTCGTTTTTTTAGAACATAATGTGCAGACATGTAATAGTAGTTCTGTCCAAGTTAATTTTTTTAATAGGCTGTTTTCTACCATTAAGCTTGCACTCTAAGGGCTTTTAAATGTATTACTAAGTTATTAATTTAGTATTATTTATATTAATAATTTAACTTTGCATGATTCCATTGTATAGATAAATATATACTATATATTAGTAAATTTTATTTATAAAATATGAGTAAATAATTTTTAATCAACAGGCAATTTTATACAAAAGTTAATGCGATAGAATGAACAAAAAATGAACCATTATTTTTGTAATGATATTTTTAAAAAGCCATTGCTACAAAATAACAAAATGTGTAAGACATCGAATGTATTAGAAGACAATCGGTTGTTACAGAAAACGAAAAGTACTTTTTGTGATAATTCAGTTGAAAAAACTCCTGAAAATGAAAACAAATTTATAGATTACACCAAAATATTACAAAATAATATACAAGATTCTTCTGATATTAAGTGTGATGAAATTGAAAAAGGTGCAAACTGGAACTTCAAGATAACTTGTATAAAAAGAAGAAGCTAGACAATGTGAATATATAATAAAATACATTTTATAATATATTTGCATTGTGGCTTCTGATTTGTATACAATACTAATAAAAAAAAATTCAGTTTGATACATATATGTGTCAATGGTCGTTGATTGAACTTCAACAATAAATTATTATAAAATAATATTGACAAGTCTGAAAAACTAGTAAGTACCATTGATTATCAATGCTAGTACCTACCTATATAAATAAAATCATAATTTTTATTATATAAAATTAGTCTCTTTTTTTGAATCTTCTAACTTTTTTCAACAATAATAAAAATATATTTAACATTTCGTAGTTTCTACTAAGTATAACTTAAAAGTATGTTTTTGATTTGTTTATATTTACA
Source organism: Pemphigus obesinymphae (assembly GCA_025469235.1). NCBI lineage: Eukaryota > Metazoa > Arthropoda > Insecta > Hemiptera > Aphididae > Pemphigus > Pemphigus obesinymphae. The sequence continues at coordinate 44,104 of JAIPRL010000488.1, read as the reverse complement.
TGTACAATAGTTATGTTTTATATTTCTATTTCACTATTGTATACATGTGTAATTTAATTGAAAAAGTTGTATAGATATGGTTGGTCCATTAACCAGTAAACCACAATCCATTAACAATTGTTTCTTCAGATCTTGCTCAAAATCTGAAATGAGGATTTTTTTTTATCTATCAAAGAGCTATATTTACCTAAAAATTACTTAACTCTTTCTACCCGATAAAGTATAAATACATGTAATATACATCATTTTAAAACTAATAGATATTCTGTTACGTTTAGAAAATTAAAAAATGTAATGATTTTTTTTTATAAATAATCACAAGTAAATGTAATTATATTTTAAAATAGGTATATTTCTTAATGCTTATATTAGATATATACTTTGTTGAAAATATGAAAATATAATTTCTAATGCAGAAATATGTATTTCATTCATATTTATAACTATTATTACCTATTTATATATTCAATTTTATAATTATGTGAAGTAATACCTTATAATATAAAATAGAAGTGATAATCAATTTTCACCCACAAAATGTCTAGAGATAATTATTTGCTCTTTCATGTTTATCATATTCCATTCTGTTTATTGATTGGAATTGTATTGATCAGTTGGGTACCTAATTAAAACAATGTTTTTATCGAAACAGATCTTAAAAACGTTGGAAAAAATAAAAGTACCCAATAGAGAAAGAAGAGGATGTGATGAAATTAAATGAATCCACAGTTTTTAGCAAGAGTAGGTAGGTACTTAACTATGTCCGTATGTTATCATAATCACAATTAATTAAATATTGCTATAACTTAGTCTAACTGCCCATTAGTGAATTCAGTAAGTACTTCACTATAGTAATTATTTTCATCCGAAAAACTACACGTATAAGGAAAAAACGACGTGGGTACGTCTACACATATTTCAATTTTAAATCTTCATAACTTTTAAACTAAGTCTGAACGGAAAAATTTAAGTAGTTTACTACACCCCCTCAAGAATTTCAACTTAAGTAGACATTAATTTAGTGAGCTAAGAATAATAGATAATATAATATACCTAGTGCAATCAGAATATTTTGTTAGTCAAACTAGGTTCCTACAAGTTAAACTTAGATAATTACTAAATTAGCTTTTAGTTACGAATCGTTGGATTAAGTACAAATAGATCGTAATTCGATGTTTTATTTTAGCTTAAAAATTACAATAAGTGATAAATTAACACCATATTTTTTTTAAAGTAAAGTACCTAGATACCTATCTAATTGTGAAGATTATATCGTGTCTAATTTATTGTTCTGTGGTCAACCACAGATCACAATAATTATTATGCAACAATGCGGATTAAATTAGTATAATTCCCATTCAATGTGCATTATGTCGGTAAACTTCAATAGGTTATTATTACAACTTCAAAAAGTCCGAACGACAAATTCTAATTTCAGTTTCACCATCACTCGTTGAAATACCAAAGGGGTAAACCATTATTAAAAATGAGTAGGTATTACGCCGGGTTTGCGACAGTGATTTACCTTCTTCAAATAAATACTTACTTATACCTACTTGCTTAGGTTAAACGAAAAAAAATTAAATCAAATTCTTAAGGAGCGTGATGGTAAACGCTGGACTTGTTCCGGATCATATAAAATCATATCATAAAGTATACTATCGTAAAACACGAATTTTGAAAAAACAAAAGTAAAATAATCGATTGTGCCGTAAAGTAAATTTAATTTATGCCAATTTTTTTTTCCCACAAATATCATAATAGGTATGCCATAGACCTGATAATATCTATTGGGTCTATATGAGGTATACTTACAAACCAGTGTTGTTAAAATTTTTTGGTCATTATAATATTAGGTAGGTACCTACCTATATAGTTTTAGAATACGGGTACGAACGTACATTAATTATATACGTGTATATTCACGTTAAATATTTATAATATTATTATTGTTATTATAGTGCCTATATAATATTACCTATACCTATATCATTATTCATAATGAATTCATTATAATCGTGTATGATGGGAATGTTTATTTTAAAATAGTATATATAAAATAAAATTGTTATTATATAACATGCGTAGAACATGAAAATACAAAATTTTTTACATCAACATTGTGTTAGGTACATATTTTCGAGAAAGCATAGTTAAGACATTCCTTTTTCAAAATAATTGAACATATTTTGTTCCTTTTAAGTAAATTATCGAGGAAGTTACCAAAATGAAGTTTTTGTATAATTTTTCAACAAACTTCTTATAAATTATTGATAAGTGACAAAAAAGTTTTGAAAATCGTATCTTGTAAATTACACGTCAATTTATCAGTAGGTACTACTGAAAAATATAATGTGTACCTACATTTCAATAGTCTTTGATATTATTACTTTCTGATTTATTACAACTTTAGGTCATTTTTGAAATAGATTTCCTGTACACTTAAGAAAACTATCTACCTACTGGAAAATCGAAAATTGACTTCCTTAAAGTATCTGAATATATATATATATGAATAAACAATGTGTATATAATGGAGATTATTTATTACCTATGATACCTATATGATTTTATAAGATCAACTATTGAAAATTTTATATCGTGATTTTTATCTAAAAATTGTTATGCGATAAGGGGAAAAAACATTAGTTTTCGTAATTTTATTATTTTTCCAAAGAAAATTGCCATTTTTAAAAAATGTTAAATACAAATTAAAACGGACCCTGCGTTCTTTCATAAATAAATAAAGGAGTACGCTGTTAAATATGAAAAATATGAAGAGTAGTTCCGTCCCTCTCCCCAAATCCACCACTGATCCTGGAATATGTTATCATTTTAATCATACATATGGAGAGTATTACATAATAATATTATAATATATTGCATATACACTTGAGTAGTCGACATAGAAAAAGTAAATATAATAGTCGAGTACAGAATTTAAGGTTTAAAGATTTTTAACACGTCTTAAATTATGGACGACACGAAGTAGTGTAAAGGCACCTTTGCGTTACTACAAAAATGAAACAACCGAGTTACCATAATTACAGTTACTCGAAAAAGTAACTGCGTTACAGCATTGATTAAATACATTTAATGTCGAATGGTTACAGTAACGAGTACCTAGGTATAACGTCCGTTAGTTTACTACCCAATACTGCAGTTTAAGCTAAATCATAGACCTGATAACATGTCTATGAGCCAAATATATAATTATTATTTATTTTTCTATTATAGTATTATGAAAGTATTATTTTGTAAAAAGTTATAAATGAAAATAATTATTTATAAAAAACAAATTGTTTTGAAAATTGTATGAAATAGTTTTATTGTTTTTGTATGCCTAGGTAACAACTATATCAAGCTTAAAAATGCGTATACAAACAGGGAATTCAGTAGGTACGGTCAAATTTTATAATCATGTAGTACCTAATATTTTTTTATTGTGAGGCAAAGGACCAGTTCTCTCGCTTCCATCGTAAATACGCCACTAAATGCATTGGATTCTTTTGTTACAAAAATCAGGTGTAAAAAAAGTTTTCAGTTGTTTATAATCCGTGCCCCGTGTTCCTTATTAACCTCCTTGCTCTTTGTGATATTTTGCCATTTGTGATATCATGTAAATCATGATAACAACGTTGATAGGCAGACGGCGTGAATTCGTGATTAAAAACACTACATGACTTTACTGAATTTGGTTCGTCCGGTACTTGATTTTTATGTATTAAGTAATAATTGTAAATACATTTCACTGGTATAGTTTTACGATAAATGAAATAAAACGATTTCATTATCAGATCATTCTAGACTTAGAAAGCCATCTAAACGTATCCTAGACTGTGTTTTTTTAATATAATTTTATTAGCATCTAGGAATAATAATAAAAAATGGTGACCGCTATTACTTCAGAAACAGAATTTGATGCCATAAAGTGTGTATATCGAATATAATAGTTTTAGTTTCCTGATTGTTAAATGTTTAATTGGATACGTTTTTCATTGTTTTCATTGTCTGCAGGTCAAATGGGCTGTCTGTAGTACATTTTTATGCTGATTGGTCTGAACCGTGTCAGCACATGAACAACATTCTTAACGATTTGGCCTCAGAAAAGGAGTTTCAGGTAAATATTGATATAACATATTTTATATTGATTAATCAATAAAATATTTTTTGAATATGTGTCAGAACGTGAAAATTGCCAAATGTTTGGCAGAAGATTTTGCTGAAATATCATTGAAATATAACGTATCTGCTGTACCAAAATTCGTTCTGTTTTGCAATGGTGTTCAAGTTGATGTACTAGACGGTGCTGATCCGATACAGTTAAATAAAAAAATCCAAGCTTTGGTAATATCAATAATTTTACAAAGCAGTTGGTATTGAAGTGTGTAGGTATAGTTTATTTAAATTACATGTTTAGCTGACCAAAGGTGCTCCAAAAGATCAAAAGGAAGAAGACATACATTTGAGACTGAAGTCATTGATAAAATCTGCTCCTGTTATGCTTTTTATGAAAGGATCAAAGTCCGAGCCAAAGTGTAAGTTTAGTACGGCAATTGTAAATTTACTTAAAGAAATTGGTGCTGAATTTAGTACATTTGATATACTACAAGATCAAGTTGTTCGAGAGAAATTAAAAGTTTATTCCAATTGGCCTACTTATCCACAGGTAAACTTTATCAACATTCTATGTAAATCATGTAATGCTGTTCTTAAAAAAATGATTTTTTATAGCTTTATGTGAATGGTGAATTGATTGGAGGATTAGACATTGTGAAGGAATTGAAAGATAACGGTGAACTACATGATATATTAAAACTGGAAAAAAATAAAGTTAACCTTAACGACAGGTAAATCATTCTTTTATACAATTTCATTAATTTAATTATTTAATTTATAAATTGTTAAAATACATTTATGTTATTTTTATTTTATTTGAATTAAATTTTGTAATTTTATGGTTTCGAGAAAGGACCATTGGTTCGACATCTTTTATATTTTTATGTACATTTAATGTAATATTAATATGTGTTATTTCCTAGAATTTTCATTTTAAAAACAATAATAATATTATATAATCAGCATTATATTTCCTTCTTCATACAATATTTAGTGACTTAAATCACTTTGTCTGAATTGCTGGTTAGTATATTCTCAAATTTACACCAGTCATTGGAAGGTAATACAATGTACTGAATTTTGCTCCTCATCATACTTGCGTCTACTGTCCTCTTAAATTTGTAATTTAGTACTTTGTAAATTGTTTTAGTTTTGAAAATTTCATGATATTTGTTTTATTTTAGACTTAAATTACTTATCAATAAAGCTGATGTTATGGTATTCATGAAAGGTAATAAACAAGTTGCCCGCTGTGGATTCAGTAATCAATTGATCCAAATACTAAATCAAACTGGGTAAGTATTTCATACTATCAGTATAATAAGACCACAAAACAAAAACAATTTATTGAAGTTAATTTTAATTTTAATCAGTGGCGGCTCATGGGAGGGGGAATAATAATAATTTATTTTTGAAAAGCATAGCATACAATAATAATTATGTACCAATTTAAAAGGTACCTATTTATTAAACCAAAACGTTAAGAAACCAGGAATTTAGAATTTAGAATGGGATTTCCTAACTTTTATATTTTTGGTCTTATCGTACTGGTAGTGTGATTTGATAAACGTTTTTAATAATATTAAATTATTATTAATACAATTTATATGTATATCTAACAGTATAAATTATGAAACATTCGACATTTTTTCTGATGAAGAAGTTCGACAGGGATTAAAAGTTTATTCCGATTGGCCAACGTATCCACAAGTTTATGTAAAAGGATCATTGGTTGGCGGTTTGGATATAATTAAAGAATTAAAAGATGCTGGAGAGTTAGAAGCTACTCTTAAAGGAGAAGTTTAAAAAAAATAGTTAGGTTACTTAAAAAAAAAAAATCATTATGTATTTGATGTAGTGTAATATAATTTGGCATACATTTGTCAATGTCAACTGCAGACTTCATGAAAATATATTAAATACATGATTACTTTTAGTAAAATGCCAAATATGATTGTGTTCACTATATTTTTATTTATTTTTCCAATTGTAATACATTTGTAATTTATTCATCGATAAATAGCTTATACATTAAAAACAATCTAATAATTACGGTTTTTATTTTATTCAAGTTTAACAAATTTAATTTTTAGAATCATTCTTAAATTATAATTTCATTACACATTTTATTAATCAAACTATGAGACAACTGAACAAAGTTTTATTATAATTATATTTTAATTTGTCCAATTATTGGACTTCAGCTATTATATTGTATAATTAAATCATAATAACTGTCAGATTTTTGTATTTTTGCAAGTGAAGAGAGAATTTGTCAAAAATTGCAAGACCTATGATTTAAGTGACAATATCTAAAAGCCCACTATTTCATCTTTCCATCATTTTAACAGGACTAATTGGATAATTTTGTTTTTGTTAATAATTTTTTGACAAGTTTTATATGAAAAATTAATATGTAGATTTCTACAAATAATGTCAGCTCTACACTGGTTGGTCTCTTGTTTTTTATGTTCATCATAAAAATGATTAATTTTGAAATGTCTATTACTTTGTAATAACTCTGGTAAGATATTTCTTGATCTATTGAATCGATTTTTAAATTATGTTACAATTTCTAAGCCATTAGATCTTACCAGAGGCGTTCTCAGGATATTTCAATGAAGGGGATTGAAAAAAATGGTTACAAAATAAGCCGTTAAAGGTTTTGCCTCACAACTTCCATATTATGATAATTAATATTAAAATAATGATAGTTGATAATATCAAATAATCAATTCAAGTCATTTTTATTGTACTTTTTATTTAAACTATAAAACAATGTTATGAATCAGTTAAATTATTTATTTTAATAATTCATTTTATGTTAAATTCAAATTAAAATATTGATTTTTCTCGATTTTTGAGCCAAAATGTCAAGAACTTTTTCCGGATCAATAGTCACTTCTTTATGAATGGCCAACAATGTTAGTCCATTAAGATAGTCCTAGAAAATATAATCATAATATAAGAAAAATAATTAAATATGGTTATAATAAATTTAATATTTACTTCAGTCATTGTGTTTCTTAGATAGGTTTTTAAGTATTTTCAAACATGAGAATGTTCTTTCTGGAGTTGATGTAGAGCCCGGCAAGGTGCCTAGTATTTTGAAAAGTTGGTAGATATTTAGAAAAATTACATAAACGTAATGCATCTATGGCCATTTTAGGAAATTTATCAATTGTTTTTAACTTTGACTGCCATATTTTTAATTCAGCAATAACTGTATGATAATCTGTGTTGAGGTAAAATTTAACAAGTTTTTCAAATGATTCATGTTCAATTTCCTTTGATAATATGAAAATAATAAGCTTATAATAGGCCTTTAAGCTAGAACGGATGTCTGTAGGACAAAGAAGACTAGCGGAAAAGTTCATAAACGATATACTTTTTGAAGGAGAAGAAGGAAATCTTCATAGATATTCAGTAGTAATTAATGCGTCTCACTCCTCAGCCAATTCGTACACACCATCCCCAATTCTGTGTACTCCATCACCTATTTCACATACTCCATCACCTATTTCGCATTTTCCATTACCTATTCCGCATACTTCACCACCAATATTCCATACACTGAACAAACAAACCTATCGAATACGGAACCTTTGATGATTCATATTTCAGACTCGCAAACAATGACTGAAACAGAAGCTGATACAGTAGCTACATTAATAAGCAACTTTTATTCATTTTAAATGTTATATTATATGTATTAATGTAATTAAAATAAAGTTAATGTTTATTTAGTTTATTGAAATAAATACTTTACCTGAATATTGTTTAATTTTTCATTTATTGCTTCACAAGTTTCAATGATAATGACACTCAGTGTACGTGGTGAAATGCAGGCTTGAAATTTTAAGTCTTCAAAATCAGCAACACTTGCCAGGTACCTCAAAGTAATTGATAATCTTTGAGAAGCTGGTATTAGATTGACGCATGACGGTGTCCTTTTTTTCAATGCAAGGAAGTAGTAATGATAATAATTCTTCAAAAGTTTTATGATCCATACGCAGGAAATTGACGTAGTCATCTGGATCTGTGCGTAATATTTTCCGTAACAAATTTTCGTGGGTATACTTTTCTCTTAATTTGAACCATTCTTTAGACCAACGCCTTTTCTTTTTTTTATTAATACAGTGCTAGAGTTAAAGCCAAAAATGCTTTATCTGTATTACTCATTGTAAAAGGATATGAGTAATAATGATGAAAGATAAGCACAATAAAATCAAATATACGAACGTCACATCACGACAAAGAGAAAACCGAAATTAAATAGGTAATTTGACAAATTTGTTTGATGTAAGGTTTGATCGTGATCGTTATTGCTTGACGAAAACATGAAGTTTGACAAACAAAATTGTCAAGTAAATTTGATCGTTTACTATATAATGTATAGTATTTATAATCAACGGTATAGTAGTAAGTATTTGCATATTGATAAACCAATACATAATAATATACAGTATACGCAATATTATTATTGATTATAATATATAAAAAAAACTCTCGGCGGATATTCGTTATCCGTATAGCAGCATCAGCTCGTACAACTATATGCGGGGTTGCGTTTTTCCACAGCGTCCAAATCGCGAAGGATTGTAATTCAATTGTTTCAATAACGAAATTGGCAACTGCAATAAAATATAGATTATTATACGAGTATTACGTATTATTATATATGTGCCTATATAGGCACGTGCTCCGAGCACATACAGTATAATATATAGTTAAACGTTAATGCTTGCAACATAGTTAGTAGGCATATAAAAAAATTAATGTATTATAATATAAATTACGACAATACGACAGAAATCTAAATTGTACCATTTTTTTTTTTTTTAAATTATATCACCTTCATAAACACTATGCGTCTATTCTACTATAATTCTTATAATGTTATAACTCATAACTAGAGGTCGGAATTATATTCTCTTAAAATTCTTAAAATATGATGTTTTTATGTCGTTTAAAATAGGTAATATATTCTCTTAATGTGCCAGATATATGACGTCTTATGTCTTAAAAAATGCGAAATATTCTTTTAATATTATTTAAAAAAAATATTTACATTATGAACAGATTTTTAACCTTTTTCTTTTTGCATAAGTAGGTATAGGTACCTTATTTAGACATGGAATAAGTACCTAGTAAATATATTGGAATAATATTATAATAATACCTAAATAAGCAATACAATGTTTATTAGATGTAAATATATTAAAAAATAAAAAATTGTTAAATGTAATTTATTATAAAATGTTTTACTTACTCATAATTTTAAATACATAGGTAGGTACCTACATAGAAATAATGATAAATTTATTTTCTTCGAAAAAATATTAACAAAAATTTGAATATTGTATTATATTCTCAAATAATCTATAACGTATTAAATATTCTCTAAACCCTAAAATACGCTTTTATATGCAAAATAAATTGTTTTCTTTGAATTGCATGTTTCATGAACCGTTAGGATATCCTATTCCTATTGAACTGTATAGACTAGAAACAAATATGTAAAATCATAAAAATCCGACCTCTACTCATAACTAATATACTGTGATTTTTGTATTTAAAATCGTAATGCTAAATATAATATATACTTACAAAATTAAGAAGTGCATAGTGTTATGTTGTATATATCTTATACCTACATACTTATCTGATATCATTACATATTATTATTTATTATAATATAGGTACCATATTATGTATTTTTAAATGAAATAAAATAAAATATATATCATATAAAGTATAACAATATACCTATTACATTTATTAAAAAACAAATGAAAATATTAGAAATGTTAAGTACCTATGTAATTTAATTGAAAAAAAATTGGACAGGACGGGTGTGGACCCCGCAGGTTTTTCAATTTGGGTAGATGCAAACAAAAAATATAGTCATACTTATATTCGTATAAGTACATATATAGGTACCAAAATAATGAATACATTTTTCACTAATGATGTAATTTAAGATTATAGTGTTACGAATGATTTTGTATATAGCCATCGAGAAAGGAATTACAATTAAATTTACCGATGAAAAAAACGAAAATAGGTACCTACCTAATACACGTTTGTATTATATACCTATATTTTGAATTAAAATTTGAATTTGGAAATTTTAAGTATGAAATTTAATTGGAAAAAAATTGGACAGGACGGGTGTGGACCCCGCAGGTTTTTCAATTTGGGTAAATCACGACAATACGACCGAAACTCGTACACCGTACCATTATTTTTTTTTTCTAAAATTATATCACATTCGTAAACACTCTGTCTGCGTCTGCGTTCTACTATACTAATTCTTATATGTTATAACTCGTAACTAATATACCTACTGTGATATTTGTATTTAAAATCGTAATGCTAAATATAATATATACTTACAAAATTAAGAAGTGCATAGTGTTATGTCGTATATATCTTATACCCACATACTTATCTGATATCATTACATATTATTATTATTTATTATAATATAGGTACCATATTATGTATTTTTAAATGAAATAAAATAAAATATATATCATATAAAGTATAACAATATATATTATTAAAAATAATATATATATATATATATATATAACAACGCACTCGAATAAATCGCCAAGAGTAGATTTAAAAATATTTTACTTACTCGATAACTACCGTCTGCAGTCCACCGATTGTCAAATCACACGACGACAGTTAAATATAAATGACAAACAAACCCCACAATCAGTGTCGGACTGGGCCCTCGGCTAATTTTGGGCCCCTGAGCCACCCTTGCTCATATTTGAATAATAATATTCATTAATAAATCTACGGACCCGATATTTATTTACTAAACAGACGAGTATTATTATTTCTTATTCTGCAATCCTATTAAAAATTCTATACGATTGTTCTGTTTTTGAAATCCGTTGTTGGCGTATACCTATATTTACATATTTTATTTAAAACGTACCTATACATATCACTAATCTTCCGCTATAATACTGAGATTAAGTTATGATTTTTAGTTTTATTGTTACATTGTGTACTATTGACGAAATATTAACAACATTCCACATTTTATAACACATTTACCACTACCAGAAGATCCTCCAAATTTCACCAATTCTAAAATTAGTTTATTCATTGTTGAGCGTAATTTTGGAGTTTAAGCCTTAGAATTATGAAATTAACAACTTTGCTGTACAACCATAGTCAAAATGTCCGAATAGTTGACCTATTTTTCTAAGTCTGTATTATAAGCCTGTAAAATAGTATTTCAAATTTTCTGTAAAGTATGTATTAAGTTTTTGGATAAATGATTTATCAGAATTTCTTTTATAATACTCAGATAAATTGAATATTTATTTAAAAATTACCAGGCTCAATACATATGTAGGACGTAGGTATCTGTTATAGGTATGTTCTTTTATCACCAAAATGTATAATATTTCAAATTTTACCATTTTTTCACGAGGCATAGATTAATTTATTATACTATACATATTAGATAGGTATGTACAATTTTGCCTTCTCTTATGGTTATAGCATTTTTTTCAAATACTAGATTAAAAATTTTCTTAAGTACTAAAAGTTGATTTTTCATTATTTTTAATATATCTATCTACGTTTTATATACATTTCAGATCAAGTTTAAAAATCAAACGATGTTGTTTTATTAAAAAAATTCTCAATGATATTATCTATAACGATTAATTTTCCCCCATGACCTTCCAATTAACTGAATCCAATTCAAATTTCATACAAAATCAAATTTAGAGTTTAAGATCTAAAATTTTTACAAAACATTAAACACATATAATTATAAACAATCCAATTTTCTAGGATTATTTAAATTTTATATTACCTTTTTCAAAATACTATGTATTAGAATTGGAGGACATGTGTTATTTTACCGAAAACAAATGTTTTCTCAATCTGTAGTCGTAATTAATAAAGCAAATTTGTACGCAATATTTACAAATTCTATCGTCATCTTTATTTTAAGGACAAAATCATAAAAAAAGTTATTAATTTTATAAAAATCATTTTTTTTTTGGGGTAATTTTTACAGATGATAAACATCAGTTCTTATTAATTATGTTATCGAAAGAAGGACGACGGTAAAACACAGATTATTGTGTCTACTATAATGTGTTTCTTAATAAATTACTTCTGCAACCTGAGAAAAATTTTTTTTTCGTTAAGCCGTTTTGTAAATATCTTAATTATCTTTTATACAATAGTAAATAGTGGAATTGACACGGAATTATTTTTAAAATGTACTTAAATATTTTTAAATTGTTAGATATTTTTTTTATTAAAATTTCTTAAAAAATTTCTATATAGGAAATATAGAACCCCTAAAATTTGTATACGTGATGTCCTCTTAAGTATAACGATTAGTATTTTTCATTGGCTATGGCCTATATGGGCCTTTTGATCAAATCGTGAACTAAGCCTTTTGGTGCCAGTCCGACACTGTCCATAATACTAAGTACAAATATCAAACCGCCTGCGGGTGCGCTTTTATACTACCTATTAGGTACATAAAAATAATTTCTGGAATATATTGTTCAAAACGTTTTTATATTACTGTTTTGAAACACGTAATTTTGTACGAAATTGAAAATATATTAAAAATATAGTTATCAATAATATTTTGAACTGATATCATATTTTTTTAAATTCAATTTTTTCTAAATATTGAATATTTCGGGGGAGGGGGGGGAGGGGTTGTCCCCAAAACTCTCCCGTTACTACGCCCCTGTTTGTATACTTCATAGAGTAATAATTTATTTATGTTTTATAACAATGCCAAGTTGGTTTTTGTGCGCACTTACTATGAGTACGAAGGATAAAACTATATAAGCTTGCATAGGTAAGTACCTACTTACTATATATACTATTATTACTTAATAATATCACAATTTTTATTTCTGCTAAATTGGTCACACTCAGACAATATGCTCGACTCATGCTATATATGATATATGATATGGCCACTCTATATATTCTTTACTCTGTGGTCCAGGCTCATCTCATGCGCCAACTAGCAAAGAATTCTATATTCATGAATATCTATAGCCCCTTCATACATATCTTCAATTATGTTCACATACAACTTTGGTAATCCTTTCTTCATTAATGCCCACTTTAAGATCTCCCTAGGAACCCTATCATAAGCCTTCTCTAGATCAATAAATACCATACACAATTTCTTTTTCCTTTCTCTGTACTTCTCTACAATCTGTCTCACAAAATATTGGCTCCATTGTTAACCTCTCAGGCATAAACCCAAACTGATTTCTAGTAACAGTTTTCTCACCTCTTACCCTTTTATCTATTATCTTTTCCCAAATCTTCATACTGTGGCTCATAAGTTTTATCCCTCTATAATTACCACAATCCTGTACATCTCCTTTACCCTTGAATATTGGTACTACACAATTCTCCCTTCACGCTTCTGGAATTTTCCCTTCTACTAGTACCTCATTAAAGAATTTTGTCAGCCATTGTATACCTAAACTTCCTAATACTTTCCATACTTCTACTGGTACTCCATCTGATCCCACCGCTTCCTCTTCCCTTATTAAATCTATCATACCCAAATTCCACTCTACCCTCTCGGAAATTCCTCATTTAATAATCCCTCAAAATGGTCTTTCCATCTCTTTTTTCACTTCTTTTTCCTCTGTTAACACCCTCCTATCCTCATCTTCTATACACCAAACATTTCTCAAATCCCTGGATTATTTTTCACTTTCCTTAGCCAGCCTGTACACTTTTTTTTCCCCTTCTTTAGTTCCTTACCTCTCATACAACTCATCATATTTCTCTAATTTAGCTTTACTCGCTGCACTTTTTGCTGCTTTAGATAAACTTTTATACTCTACCCAATCCTCTCTCTCTCTGTTTTTCTACCATTTTTTAAACTGTATTTTTTTCTTTGATATTATCTCCTGTACTGCTTCTACCCACCACCATGTTTGCTTATTTTGTGTCATATTACCTCTACTCATGCCCACGACTTCCTTAGCAACTTTCTTAACATCCTCTGCTACCTTTTCCCACATTTTGTTTATATTCCCTTCCATGTTCCACATTCCTATCCCAATTAACTTTCTTATTAATAGTTTTTAATTTTCACCCGTTAGTTTCACCACCTAATCCTCGGTTCCTTAACTATATTTTTCTTTTTGTACACCCTCTTTTTCCTATACCAAATATCCATAACCATTAATCTATATTGTGCTGTCACACTTTCCCCTGGGATCACCTTATAGTCCTTACACTGTTTCAAACCCCCCCTCTTCCACATAAAATAATCAATTTGTGATTAGTTCCTTCCACAAGTTATATAATGCTCTTCTCTCTTCCTAAAATAAGTGTTCACAATCGCTAATTCATACGCTGATGCAAAATCAAGTATTTTTTCTCCATACCCATTCCCTCCATGCACTCTGTCATAATCTATTCTATCACAGCCTACATGTTCATTCATATCCCCACCAATTACAATATTCTCATTTCCTTGTACTCCTAGCATTACTTCATCCATCTCTTGCCAAAACTCCTCTTTCTGTCTTTCCTCACCATCCCACTTGTGGAGCATACGCACTTACTATATTTAATACCTTATCCTCTAATATTACTCTCACTAAAATAACCCTATCACTTTTTCTAATCACCTCTACCACTTTTCCTTCCATTTCTTCATCTAATATCAGTCCTACACCATTCCTTGTATTAGTCCTTCCCGAATATATGATTTTATACCTCTCACCAATTTCTCTTGCTTTCTCCCCTTTCCACTTTGTTTCTTGCACACAACCAATATTTAAATTCCTCCTCTTAAAAACTTCTGCTAACTCCCTGAATATAAAACTTATTTAGGAAGCGTAAAATAAATAGATAGATGAAATATATATTATATAAGTGCCTAACAAAAAAGCTCAGTATTATTTTATTTCTTAGATTTTGATAAGTTTCGAATAGTTAATGATTTTTTTCTAATCTATAATTTATTTATTTTTCATGTTAATATGTTATGATTTGATTTATTAGTTATTTCATTATAAGTCTGTCTTTGTGATGCATAATATGCAATGTTATTATATTATACATCAATATTGAAATTGGGAAACATTAATATTGATCGTAGCAAGAACATTTTTATAGTTGGTAATTATGTATACAGTCTTAGCCCCCTCCCTCAATAATTCAACTTTCTTTCTATCAATGCCTAGCATAATATTAAAATAAAATATTTAATGCTTACTTAACTGGAGTATGAATATTTTTCAGAATAACTCAGGTGAATTATACAGTAGTGTTGGTCCAATATTTTATATATCTGCTGCAACCTTATATTCCTTGTATTTCCTATGACATGGACTTCTTCTTCTCCTTCTTCACCTCTATCTCCATTATTTGTGGTCGGTTATTCTACGACACAGACATATAACTATATTATAAATGTACATAACTATCATATAAGAGTATTGAAAATAGAATATGAAAAATAAAAATGATTATAATTAATTACCGTTATGTATTTTATTTATATATTAATATACAAAATCTAATTGAATAAGGTTATAAGTGTTAATTGTTATTGTTCTAAATAATTTTACATCTAATGTATATAATTTTAAGATCTTTATTATAATTTTGATTATTTTAAATTATGAACGGAACAAAGAATCTATTGATATTACATTTTTTTGACAAGAAAGAGTAAGGTATAGAATTTTTCAGTTAAAAATATTTTTGATATAAATTTTTTGAATAAATTTTTTCAGCAATTTTCTTAAATGTAAAGAAAAACTACAAAACTATTGAAAATAATAGAAAAAATTTAATATAACTACAATAATATATAATATCAATACATACATAATATATATATATATATATATATATATCAGTAGTTTTTGACACTGAAGTTGAAAACATTATTTTCGAAATATGTATAATAAAAACAAATTATTTTGTAGAAATTGGATTTTTATTTTTATATAAATAATTCTACAAGTAACTCAACACCAAAATAAAAAAATAATAGGTACCTATGTTATATAATTTTTTATTATTACGTACTACTATGAAAATATGAAGATTAAAAATAAGGATTTTGTATATATAAAAGTGTATCACTTTTGATACACATAAAATAGGATTTGCAAAACTATCACCAGATGCGGGCTGGTTCCCAATTCTACTACAAATTGGTAATTGGTAATTTTTTAGTTTATTTCCATTGTTTTTTATATATATATAAGAATTTTGCTATTGGAAATCTAATTATATGATTGTTAGAATAGTGTATAAAAATCATTGAACATTTTTACTGGAAATAATATTGTGTTAGTTTACTTATAAACATTCATTCAAAATGCAATAGAAAATTTTCCATAATTATATTGGGTATAATTATATTTATAGGTAGTTAGTTAATTATATAAATATTGAATATCTGACTGCGCAAATTCTTTTTTACAAAAAAATAAGATAATTAAATTTACAATATATATATATATAAACAAGTAAAATAAATACATAAAAATAAAAGAAAAATTAAACTTTAGAAATTTTTGGCACTTATGCCGTGTTACATGAAAACAGTTCCATAAACTGTTGGTAGAATAAAGTTATTGGTTCTGTATAATACAAGTTATAGAACAAATTGTAAACTATTGTAAAATATTATATATATTAATGAGGTCATAACCTCTTATTTGGTAAATACATTTTAGTTTTGTCAAAGATGAAATATTTTTTTCATTATCGTAATTTAAATGTTATTGTTTGTTATAATTTAAATCTATAATTTTATTTGTGTATTACTTATTTATTTTATTATATTATAAAAGAATATAGAATATGGAGTCTGAAAAGAAAAGGCGAAAAAACCTCACAGAAACTGAAAAGAGTTTATTAATTGATCTTATAATACTACATAAAAATATCATTGAAAATATCAAGGTATGATGATTATGTTATTATTACTATATTCTTTATATTTTTATTATTTATATGTTTTATTTTATTTTAAATTTGCCTACGAACCTATTATAAATATGACTTTTTTAATATTAATTTGTTAAATCTATTAATTTATTACTTTAATGACTCAGTATGCATGCATAAAATTAGGTATAATAATTAAACTGATTAGAGTATAGTGTTATATTATTATTTAGTTTAAAGGCTAAAAGTCCATATTTTAGATAGGTGAATTTTTGGTATACGGTTTTGTCTTAAGTACCAGTTGCTAATTCAGCAAAATTTTATCAGGTGCGAAAAAATCATAACAATAACCACCAATAAAGTTGATTGCGGACCTCTGCATCTCTTAATACAATGTAAGTACTAATATAGATACTAATCAACGACTACAAACTAAAATTATTATATAAACTATATTCAATTTGTTGATTATTATGTTATATCACAGATTTCAGGTAATATGTTTGATCTACTTAATATTAGTAAAATTGTTTAAACTGATGGTGCAACCAACAAAGAAAAAAAAGCTGTGTGGAATGTCATTCTACATATGTATAATTGTCAACAAGTGTTTGGCATTAGAAGTGTTCGACAAATCAAATCTGTATATGATGTATCCAAGAGAAATAATCGCAAAGATAAGAGTGATAGCCTTGTAAGATTATTAATATTTTATTTATTAACCGTTTTTAATTTTATATATCAATAGGTTGTATATTTTAGGTTGAATTCAACAAAACAGGCAGAGGTCGTAATTTGACAAATTGGTCAAATACTACAGATAAAGTGATGGGTCCTAGGCGATCGTTTAGAACCATTATAGAACATATTACATTACGATTCTCAGTATCTAAGTATAATGCATATTATTATTATTATTATAGTTAAAAACTATGAACTGTTGGGTTATTAAATGTTTAAATTTATAGATAACAATATAGCAATGGTGATTGAGAATGAGGAGGAATATATCATAGAAACTGTAAACAAAAAATATATATTCAATAGTGATATAATTGATGATTATATAATTAATGATGAGTTGACAAAAATAAATAAATCTTCAAATAATTAAAAGTCAAATACATGGAAACAAAAAAATATTCATCCCAATCTATCCAACCTGAAGTACAAACAGATTTGTTTGTATAAATGTTAATATAGCTAAAAATAAACCTAAACCTTGCACTTCAAAAAAGGTCTTTGAATGATTGCAACTATTGACCTCAAAACATTTAACGATTGCAGAAGGAAAAGAAAAAGTTCGGGAAGATTTAAATTTGATGTCATATAAAAAATTCAAGTTAAAATTAGACATTGTAGAAAAAGAAAAAAATATAATTGCTCTAAGAGAAAAAACTGAGAAAGAAAAGTGTGATTCAGAACTCTGGCAAAACAAATTAAAGGAATAAATTCTAGAATCTGAATTAAGGCAAAACAAAATGAAGGAACAAATTCTTTCCAGACAATTACTAAATCTGTATAGTTAAATAAATATCTATTGTTTTGAAATACATTTTAAAAAGTTTTCAAATATAAATACAAATACTTTTCAAATTATTATCGTACCTATATATTAAGTTAAATATACCTATAAAGTTTGACTAAAACAAATGACATAGTTGAATAATGAGTATTGACATCATTGTTATTTGTTTATAGTAATAGTAGGTAAATTGTTTAGTTTAAATTAAAACAAAATATAAAAGTTTTAAAAAAAATTATTTTGAATATGTTTAAGTAAATATATATAATATATATTAGTAAGTATAATATATATTCAAATTCATTTTAAAAATCAAGAAAATATGGTTTCTATTAAATCTGTTCTCACATCATTTCCTAACTGTTGAGTAGGCAATGGTGGTATCTCTTGAAATAACTCATTGTCGACAAATGTATCATCAAGTTCTTGTGGTAGATCATCTTTTTGTTGTAGAAGAATATTATACAACACAGCTGTAACAACAATAGTAGCCATGGTTGTACTTAGTTTTGTGCGCATTCCAATTGTAAGTCAGGAAATCTTCTCTTTCAAACTCCAATCAATCTCTACCACATTCCTTGTACCAATTTGAGCTTTCTAATAATAAAATTATATTTATTTTTATTTTTATAAAATAAAATTATATTGTTATCATATTACTTGATATTTACGTTCTTGGATTTAATAGAGGAGTATTTAATAGAGATAATTTTTACAAGGATAGCCACCATCCCCAAGTGAAAACGTACTTCTAAACTCATTATTTTTAAATCTAGCACGAATAAAACTATTATCAAAAATAGTGCTGTCATGAACAGATCCAGGCCATCTGAATAAAAATATAACAGTTTTATAACAAATAAATATATACAGTTATAAACAGTGTTTATAATTAATTTAAATAAAATTTAAATGTTCATGTTTATCTTGCTACAACGTTCAAAATTTTTAAATTGCTATCGCATATAGCTTGTACATTTAAAAAGAAATATCCTATACAGTTTCGAAACTGCTCATCAATATCACTTTTAGGTGATTGAATCCTTTTGTGAACAATCTATAGTATCAATTACTCTAGGGAACTGATGCAATCTATAAAATCCCAGCTCAATTTTTGGTGCTTTATCAGGAAATGTTATAAATTGTGGACGTAACAGAGCAATTTTTATTGATACTTTTTTGATAACTCTACATACAGTAGCTTTGTGTACAGAAACATGATCACCTAACACCATCTAAGATTATATATATTGGTATGTAAATATATAGGCGTGTTAAAAAAAATACTTGAAATTTTCCGGTAGCTATTAAAATTTGTAATTCAGGTGATAATGATGAACTTCTATGAATTTTATGTTTTATATATTCACCAATCAAACAAGTACCATAAATGTTTCTTTGGACAATCTGTGAATAATACAATTTAAGAAAAACTAACTTTATTTAATTAATGTAGGTATATTAAAATGAGTACCCATCTTATAAAATGATTTAACTTTCCTTTTAATGTACATAATTCATAAATTAATTTCCAAATAAAATAAATCTACATAAATGAGCATTTTAAAAACATTCTTACCTAAAGCGACATTTGAAGTCCAAATCATCATATTCTTCAAGAAGATTTGATCTACATCTAAACTGCCTTGGTCTTGGAAGATGAATCAAAATTTCAATGTCATCTTCATCGGACTCTTCAGACGAAGATGAAAATGATGAATCCGACATCACAATATATATATATATATTATATATATATATATTTATAATTAAAAAATAATCTATATTAAAAAAAAATATATACTAAATTAGGTATATAGTGTATATACTTTTTTGCTTATTGTTTGTAAATATGAAAACTATGACGTGATAACAAAATTATAATTAAATGATAAGGATACTGTAATACCATAGAACATAACAGTGAAACAGTCCTGTAAATTATACAGAACCGAAATCGGATCTATAACTTATCGATTCGAAAAACGTATTTTTGATAATATCTCAATTTTACAGAACGGTTTTTAATTTTACAGAACTGATAACGAGTTATCTACTAGTTACCTGACTAGAGTTATCAAAAAAGTATCAATAAAAATTGCTCTGTTACGTCCACAATATATAACTCTAGTCAGGTCGACAGCCGGTATAAAACTTGTCAAAAATTTATGAGTAGTCTTAAAATGGATATAGGAAAGTTTTCCCATCTCAAATGTTCGAGTAAATTTTATAAGACAGTTTTGAAACCTGCAATGATGTATGGTATAGAATGTTGGGCAGTAGATAGAAAGATAGAACTGAGAATGAGTGTGGCTGAGATGAGAATGTTAATTTGGATGAGTGGAGTTACTAGAGAGGATAAAATAAGGAATGAGTATATCAGAGGTAGTATAGGGGTAGCTTTGATAGTAGACAAATTGAGAGAGAAAAGATTAATATGGATTGGGCATGTATTAAGGAGGAAAGAGACTGATACAGTAAGATTAGTATGTTAAATGCATGTTGTTGGTGAGAGGGTTAGAGGAAGACCGAAAATGAGATGGGGGGATGTGATGGTGAGTGATATGAGTAAGGTGGGAGTAATTGAAGAAGATGCGGGAGATAGTGTCAATTGGAAGTGTAGGACCAGGGTGGCCGACCCCAAATAGTTGGGAGAGAAGGCGAAGGAGAAGAAGAAAAAGGAGCATTATTACCTTTGTCACAAGCCCATATGTTTGAAGTACTGTCAGTACAATACTTTTTATGTTTCTGCAACCTCATATACGTTTGCAATTAACCGATCTCCTATGACATGGACAATGAACAATATCACAAATGTACATAATCCTCGCATAAGCATATTTACAAGAGCAAATACGTAAACAATAAAACAAAGAATATTTAAATTGCGTAAATGATTAAAAACTATAATACCATAACCTTGAAACTGTTCGTAGACGCTGATAAATGCAAGTTTTGTTTATTGTTACTTCAATCCACTTGAATGCAATGTGTGTGTAATGCGATGGTAAAATGAAATAATATTATATATACAGATTATAATCTGTGTTATATGTATACAAGTTCTAAATATTTAGGTATGATTGCATTAAGACTAGAATTCTAGTCTTTATGTATCATAGGGTGATACTCCAGTATTTCCGGAGTGATAAGAAAAAAAAAATATCCGGGAGACAGAAGTTCAGAAAGGCCAACTTAGAAATATAAAAATCTCACAAATCGAAAAATGGATTTATTTAAAAAAATGTATTTTACGATAATATTCATCATGGGTATAACTAAAAACCTAACTACCGCTTATCAATATTAACTCGAATCAATATTATTATTTATATTTACAAATTATGATTAAAATGTATTATTATGAGTGAAATCGGTTTATATTGTCTAATATTTAAAGCATATTAAATGCTATTTATGTTAAACAATTGATTTTAATTAAATTTAACAACCTAACAAAAGTACCTAAAACCAAATATGTTATTATACGAGTTAAATCAATTTATATTGTCTTAATTAAATTAATTTTGAAGTAAATTAAATGCTACTTATGTAAAAGAGGTTGATTTTAATTTAATTAATTTAACCAATTGAAAATACTATCATACTAACATGTAAATTTAAAATTGGTATCATGATAAATAAACAAACCTGTAACTGAGTACCAAATTTGTCCAATAATATGACTTAAATTTTATTACTTAAGTTAATTAATTTATAAACCTTTATTTTTATTCAAATTTACTAATTTATAATATTTTAAAGTCAATATTGGTAATAATTACTTAGTTACCTACTAAGTTGTATTTTGAATACTATCATTGACTATATTTTATAAGTACTTATGATAAATCATGTATTAAAACAATATTTTAAGTAAAATATATACTAATAAACAATGTAAATAATAAAAAACTTTATATTATTAATAATGTTATATCCATTAATTACATAATGTAATATATATATATATATATAACCAATGGTAATATACCATTATGTAGTCATTAGTATTATACATCATACTACATAGTAGATACATATAAAAATATATTTAAAATAAAACTATTGGCCTAACTAAATAAAAAAGTACAAATTAAATGGGTATGTACTAGTTAGTCAGTGGCACTCATGAACATTTTTGTATCTTGGATTTTAAGCCTTTTTTATTATATAATGATGTAGTTCATTTTTATGTGTACATTATATACCTTTTATCATGTTTTAAAGTAGGAATTTTTAAATAAAGGTCTTTTGATAGAAAATTTATCCTTTAAAAATATCATTTTTTGATAGTTGTTTTCTTAAGCGTAAAGGAAAACTTCTGAAAATTACCAACAATATTGTTATAAGTCAGAAAATAATCAAGTTAGAGACTTGAAATTAATATCTAATATTAATAATAGTATAATATTATTATTATTATACTAACGTGATCAAATGTTTAAAACTTTTTGATCACTTTTCAGAAATTTATCCATAAGTTTTATTTTTTTAATGATTTTTTCTGTTAACAAATTTTTGACCAGGAGCCCAGGAGGATCTTTGGCGTTAGTATGATATTGATAGAAAATCGGCTGTATTATAGATGGTATCTTATACACAGCATTTTCCGAATTTTCCTGTACATTTCTTGGGAAAGAAGAAAAACTTTCTTTTGTATGTAGTCATATACTGTATAGTCTGTATACATCATCGATTGATATATACTATACATAACTATACCTACAGACTATCTATCATGCATATGACTTATTTACACTGTATACATACTTTTACATTATACTGACATTTTAATATTATGTGATTTAAAATTTATTATTTGTAGGCTACTAAAGTGTGATTTTATTGGAATTCAATAAAGTGTGTATCTGGCTAAAATAAATAACATGTATATTTGGATACTATAATATAGATATGGTAACAATATAAAATTTTCTTTTGTAAAATGTATGTAGGTATATCACACCAAGCACCACTCAGAATTGTTTTTTTCTAATTCAATGATTTATCATTGATTTGAAATACAATACATCCACCAAGAGTATCCTATTCGATAAGCGAAGTGTACCTTTTTTTTATATATTAATTATACCTATGATTTTTCTGGTAGAAAGAGTTGAGTTGGAGTTTTCGGGAACAGATAACTTTCTGACAGGATATCTTTAATTTAGTTAATTTTTACAGTCGTTTTTAGTTACTAAAAATAGTGGAATATTGTTATAAATCGGATCACCAGAAAATATTATAATAAATTTCTTCCAAAATTGTTTTTCAAATGCTATTTATAGTCTCAAACCTAATATAATAAGAATACCGATGGAATAATAGATCAACTTTTTTTGTACCATTGTTTGAATAATATTACAATTAAAAACTAAGTTAGGGTTTAATTTTGGATGGATTGATCTTTTTTTTGCTCATAGAATAAGGTTTTTTAATAGTAACTGGCCCCTCCCTTTTACAAATCCTGGGTACACCACTGACTAGTCCTTAATTAAATTAAGATAAGTGCTTAAATTAATTGAAAAATAAGAAATTTAACATTTGATGAAATATATTAAAAATAAAATAATAATTAAATATCTGCTGATTTTTAATTTAAAAAATATAGGTAATGGACTAATAATTAATTACAATTTACATTGATATAAATTTGACTTTATATTGAAAAAATACATTAATTTAAAATTATTCAAAACCATGATTTATTTATTAATTGAGTTAAACATGAAGTACTCATATTTATAAATATTTGTGTGCAATTATATTATTTATTTTATAAAATATAAATTTAAGTATTATTATGTTTTACAAGACTTATAAAATCTTCTGTTTTATCTACTTATTTATTTATATACATTAAACGGATTATTAACCCTATAGCAAAAAACCAAATAATTGTGTGTACATTTTCTGCTTAACTTAATAATGATAAAACTTAAATATATATATATAGATAACAAAATTATACATATAAAAAAAAAAGTATGCATTAGTAAATATGACAATAATTACTGGAAAAGTATAATAAAGTAAAAATTCATAATTATAAAATAAATGTAACAAGTAACAAGAAGAAAATGACTAATAATTCAACATTAATTTAAATAAGTAAATTTAACGCGATATAAACTAAAAATAACTAAAACTAAATATATCTGTCTAAATATATTATGTAACTTAAAAAAAAATCAACATGATCCAATATACAGTTTACCAATGACCGAACTCAGGGGAAAAACTTTAGTAGTATTGAAGTATTCACTTCACATACATATATTTTACTCATGTATATATTGAATATACCTAAATTAAATTATATTTCTGATTCTCTAAGTCAATACTAAATGGAATTGGTACACAAAGAACTAACAGCCTTAAAAACAGATCCTGAAACAAATCAAATAAATAACCAAAATTAGGTTTTTATAACATATACCCCTACATTTTATGTTTTTCATTCTGACGATTCAACTATCAATTATGTATTATGTCAACAGTAATGAATATACAATGTAAATAATTAAACCATATTATTTATTATAAAATAAGTTCTTTTGTGAACAATAAATATATTTAATCTGCACGATTAAGGACAAATATATAAACTGTATCAGGGTAAATGAAAATTCCTAATGAAATATTTATTTTAAGGTCTGGAACTAGGCGAGAAAGTCTCAAATATACAATAAATTTGATTCAAAAATGTTTAAGAAAAATTGAGAAATGAATATGCATAACAAGTGTCAAATTAATTTGGTATCAAAAATGTAAGAAGTTCCTATTTCTGTTGTATATAATTAGATAGTTAAATGATAGAAAATCTTAACTAATATTTTAACTAATCAAAAATGATCAAATTCAGAATTTTAGTTTTATTTAAAGAACGTGAAAATCAAATTAAACTTTGTATAGTTAATATAATATAATAAATAATAATAAAATCAGATATAATATGATTTTTTTAAAAATTCAAATACTGATGAAAAACATTTACATAATAAAGGAAATACCAATAAAAGTGGCTTCAATGCTTATTACTTACATATAATAATACTTAGAACTATTCAGGAAAAAAATTAAGTATAATATATAAGGACGTGAATCAATTTGTGTATTGACAGGTTATTGTTAGATATATCTCAATTCATTATACTTAAACTTGTCAATTTTAAAGTGAAATAAAATATAATTTTAAAAATTGTTTAAATTTCAATATTTAGGAAAATGTTGTTAGATCTGTTTACAAATATCCCCGTTGACCCCTCATAAAGACTTGTTATTATTTTACATAATTTTGGACAACAGCCGAATACATAAGTATTTTTCATACCTGTAAACCTATAGCTTGCCAATAGTAAATTATAATTTTTCATTTGGAATTGAAAATCCATCATAGTCCATCAATGTCATCTAAAATACACGCTATAATATTTATATAAATATTGAAGAATATAGATAAACATTTAATGCTGAATTGTATTTGTCAACTCACGCTTTTCTGTTTTGACTCTTTATTACTCAATAGTTTTGTTTGATAAAATTTAAGACCAAGTTCAGTATGTCTCAAACAAATTGTTTTCTGTCATATGCAATATGCATATATTCATTCCAGATCCCAATACTTAACAGATATTGTCATATTATTTTTATTCGCTTGTAAATTTGTGGTTGATAGATATTTTTTGTTTAAAACATATTTAAATTAGAAGGTTCATCCATCTAAAACAACAAATTAATTAAAATATATAACTATTAAATTAAAAATATTTTTAATTTCGTATTTTACTTATACACAATGAAAAATGTGCATGAAATTCAATCTGTGTGTTTTAAGCTTTATACTTTTGTGAATTTGTTCATAAATCACATAATTTATTAATAAATTCTATATTAATATAATAAAAGAGAATGTATATAAATCATGTAATGTTGTCGTAGGCTAACAAACGTATATATATATATATATATGAATCTTATTCAATATCTATTGTAGGTACCTAGTTTGCTGATGCATCTTTTTGATTATTAGGGCTCACACAACGGACTCAGTAATGTTCATATGCTTATAAAAACAGATAAGTACTTAAAATTAGTTTTCTGTGTAATCATTTAATTAAACAAACATGGGTACTTACATATTTAAAATATAATCTGGTATAGCTACATTTTTTACAAAGTAATATGTTACAAATTGCTTTAAAACTCAATATATCTACTTATTTGCGAAGACTGTGCATTTCTTTTAAATGCAACATTTGGAGACTTGTGTGTATCTTCAGTAGTATTATACATAGAAATACCTTTATCTAATTTTGAGTCAATGAAATAATGTATTTCTTTTGGAAGTGGACGTCTATGATGTAAATGAATCTATTTTGCATATATAAAGATTATATTATGTAAATTATTATAGAGAAATTCCTATCACACGAACAATATATTATAATAAATATTTGTCACTAATGGATGGAAACTATAAATTGTAGGTTTTAAAATTAATAAAGTGGCTTAGTAATTCAAATTTTATATAATAAAATAACAGTTCCCTTCTTATCTTATATTCTTATCATTATCCTGTACATTTGGTTGCGTATATATACTATTTTAAGGCATCTAATAAGTATTTTATACAACTGACTATTGTAAACATAATTAGTATTATTCATTAGGTATTAAAATATTACATTACAGAAAGGAGGTAAACGACCAAAAATAACTGTTTGGAAATAAAGTACATTGGACCTGGTATTTGCAAATGATATAGTATTTGTATAATAGTCCTTAGAAAATGAATAATAGACTTGAAGAGTGTAATAAATCTCTTGAAGGTAAAAAATTAAGGATTAGTAATGGTAAAACAGAATATTAGAATAATAGGGGAACATCAATGGGTTTTCTCCATAAATAAGTCGGATAGTCAGTTCATTGCTTACATTTTATACATAATATATTACATTATAATAGCTAATAGATATCTTAGAATGTGCTTGTAGTAGGTATTTGTTTTAATATAGTTTAACATTGGAGGATTGTGGCTTTGAGGAAGATATGAAATACAGGATTAACTGTAGATGTATGAAGTGGAGAGTACTTTGTTATTGCTTAAATGTTTCAATAACATAAACATAGACACAACTTAACAGAAGTCAGAGATAGAACAAAAGAACAAAAAGGAAGAGTTCTATTTTCATAGGTACTATGTAGTTGAAGGAAAAATTGCAGAAGCATAGAGGAAGGTTCGTGTGGTAGTTACCAATATTTAAGTGTAAAGGAGTTGTACAAGATTTTGGAAATTATAGAGGGATAAATCTTATGAGCCACAGTATGAAGATTTGGGAAAGGTACTAGATAATAGAATAAGAAGTCAGACATTTGTTAGAAAAAATCAGATTGGGTTTATGTCTGGGAGGTCAACAATGGAATCAATATTTTGTGTAAGACAGATTATAAAGAAGTACAGAGAAAGGAAAAGGAAATTGGGTATATTGATTTAGTATTTATTGATCTAGAGAAAAGTTATGATAGGGTTCTTGGGGAAATCATTAAATGGGTATTAATGAAGAAAAAATTATCAAATATGTTATGTGAAAGTAATTGAATACATGTATAAAAGGTCAAGTACCAGAGTGAAGAGTGATGACCAGATGTGGGGAAACTGAGTATTTTAGTACACTTAACAATGGTTAGTGGGTTTAACTTTGAGTCCTTACTTATTTTCCCTGGTAATAGATAATAAATAAAGCTTAAAGGATATACAAGGTGAGGTAGCATGGTGCCTGCTGTTTGTTGATGATATACCCAGTTCTGATAGGAGAAAGTCTTAAAAAAGAGAATGGTAGATTTAAAGAGTGGAGAGAAGCTCTTGAAAGTAAAGGACTAAGGATTAATAGGGGAACAGAATATATAGAGTATGATTTTAGTGAAAGAGAACACAGACGGAATAGGGAAAGGAAAGAAATCTAATTAATTAATTTTCATAGCTTATGTTAGTATCTTTCTATTGGTATTAATTACTAATTACTACAATTGTTGACCTATGATAATTAGGTAGGTATACAATATGTAATAGGTATTGAAAAAGCGATAACAAGTTTTTTAAATTTAATATTGTGATTACACAACAATAAAAAATGTTACCAACACAGGTCTATTTTTAAATTACTTTTAAAATATATTTTTAATTTGTTTTATTTTTATTTTTCTTAAAACTCATGAAAATTGCCTTCATAAAACCCTTTGAAAATCGGGTGTGACACATTTTAAGATCTCTATAAGAACCCTATAGAGATCGGAAAAATTGTAAAAGCACTCTTCACAGGGAAAAAAGAAAATTTCTTAGCAATATATTACTAACTGCAGAGAATGATCACACATTTGGGAGAACTAGAAACTTTTTTAGAATTATTAAACAATTTAAATAACTCAACCCATTATGGAGCGCAACCAGAGATCAAGACGGACAAATGTTAATAGAGCCGGAGTCAAGAGTTGAAAGATGGAAAGGATATTTTGAGAAATTACTAAATGGTGTAATGCCAGCCCAGTCAATAGTGCATATCGAATATAAAAGAGCGGAGCCGCACGTAGCGAATGTTAGTTTAGAAGAAGTAAAAACTGCAATAGTTGGACTCAAAAATTGGAAGCTCCGGGTACAGATGCTATTCTAACTTAACTTGTAAAATACGGAGCCGAAGAGCTGCACGTAGTAATTTTAAAACTGTGCCAGCTAATATGAATTGAAGAACGAATACCGTAAAGCTGGTATTCATATCATACCTTTACACAAAAAAGAAGACAAAACAAAATGTGACAACTATAGAGGGATATCACTTTTGAACTCAGCGTACAAGGTCTTTTCTAGAGTATTACTTAACCGTATTGTACATTTGTACATCATGCATAAGAGTGTTTGGGCAAGTAAAAATGTGGCTTCCGGAAAGGCCGTTCAACCATAGAACAATTATCCATAATAGGTCGAATAATTGAAAAAAGGTACGAGTATCGGTAGAATATGTGGCAAATATTTATAGATTTCAAAAAGGCATCCATAGAGAGAATATCTACAATATTATGTACGAGTTCGGTTTCCCATGAAAACTAATAGTACTAACTAGAATGTGTATGGAAAACACGAAGTACAGGGTGAGAACATAAAATGTAACATCAGGAACTTTCACAGTGGGAATCGGGTTGAAACAGGGAGACGCCCTGTCCTTAGCACTTTTCAATCTTGCACTAGAAAAGGTAGTAAGAATATATTATAGATCAATGATGGTGGTATATTAATTAATCAAAACAACATACGGCTCCTCGGTTTTGCTGATGATTTACATATAATAGGAGAATTGTTTGCAGATACAGCTAATGCGGTTAGAGAGTGAAGAAAATAGGTCTCGAAATCAATACTGAAAAAACAAAGATAATGGAACTAATTGAGGGTGGGGAGGTTCCCAACGAGATTAAAGATTTAAACTATGAAAAAGTTATTAACTTTAAGTACTTGGGAGCAACGTTAAATACGAAGAATGATTGGTCAAAGGAAATAAGCATTCGAATAAATAAAGCCCAAAAAGCGTCCAACGCACTGACAAAATTCTTAACATCTAAAATGTTATCTAGAAAAACAAAAGTAAAACTGTATGTGCCTATCATAAGACTGACCTTCACGTATGGTTGCAAAGCGTGGACGATAACTAAACAGAGAAAAACTTGAGGACTTTTGAGAACAGAGTATGATGAAAAATATGTGGACCTGTCATCGATGGAACAACGGGTAACTGGAGGAGGAAATATAATAAAGAGTTGAACGATATGTTGGAACTAGCACCAGTAACATGTTTTATTAAGGGCCAAAGAATACAATGATTAGGTCACATAATAAGAAGAGGAGAGAATGAAACATTGGAATGGAAACCACAAGGAAAAAGACCCAGAGAAAG
Source organism: Pemphigus obesinymphae (assembly GCA_025469235.1). Lineage (NCBI taxonomy): Eukaryota > Metazoa > Arthropoda > Insecta > Hemiptera > Aphididae > Pemphigus > Pemphigus obesinymphae. The sequence goes on along the minus strand of JAIPRL010000488.1, from coordinate 13,558 downwards.
ACCTAGGAAAAGATGGATCGACGAGGTAGAGAAGGATCTAAAAAGCCTAGAAATTGAGGACTAGAGAGAGGTAGCTCAAAACAGAGAAAGATGGCATAGTGTTGTAATGGCAGCAAAAAAACTTAGAGAGTAGTTATGGCAGAAGAAGAAGAAGTATAGGAATCCTATCATGCGCCTTCTCAAGATTAATAAACACCATACACAACATCCTCTTCACTGTAGGTACCTATTTCTCCACTAACTGTATAATAAAAATTAACAAATATTGGCTCCATTGTTGACCTCCCAGACATAAACTTATTACTAATTTTTTGTTCAAAAGGGCTGTTGGACCTCACCCATAAGAAAATAAAAAAATATTGTCAGTATTGATATATTAATTAAATAATTTGTTATTATTATAAATAAATACGAAATAACTAATAATAAATTACTTTGTTATATCTAAAATCAATTTCTTGTTCTCAGATAAATTATATCTATTCGCTTTTTCATTTACAACAATTTAATGATATGCTATAATTGAATCTTTGCAATTCATTTTTAATTTTTATTTTCGATACCAATAACATAGGTATTAATCGTTCTAGACATCTAACCTATATTCACTATATTCTTCAACCTTTTCTCAGTCTAAGTTTCAATTTGTCTATCAACTCTTTGTTCTATTCTCACAAACGACTTTTTTTGCTTACCCTCTTAACACCTCTTCAAATTTTTCTATATTTCGGTTATATTCCCTTCCAGTCTCATTTAGTTACTTTGTAAATACTTTCATTTTCATCACATAATCATCGATTCTTTATCTATATTTATTTTTGTGTACTCACTTTTACCTACACCAAATTTCCATTAATCTATATTGTGTTGTATTTACAATTGCAATCCCTTATCTATTTTTATTTTCTTCCTTTTGACTTGTCTCACAATCCACTTGCGGAGCATACCTGTATATACTAAGTATATTCAATACCTTATCATCTAATATACTTTCACCATCATTATTTTTCTGACCACCTCTACCACTTTTCCTTTCATTTCTTCGTCAACTATCACTCTTACACCATTCCTTGTAGGTAGTCATCTTTCCTGAGTATGATTTTATACCCCTCACAAACTTCTATTGCTTTCTCCCCTTTTCTCTTTGTTTCTTGTATTCAGCAGATATTCACATTCTTCCTTCTCAAAATATCTAATAACTTCCTACCCCCGTTTTCAATTTTTCTACATTTCACTTTCATTTCATCAAATATAATAATATACAGTTGTCAACAATTTTCACCTTCTAATATGATAAATATGTATATATATTTATCAAAAAAAATTTTTCTTGATAACATAATTCTTAATATTTGTATTTAAATGTAATGCATTGAAGTTTTTTTAACTTAATTTATAACTCATTTGAGTTTAGTACATCTCTTATGTGTAAAACTCAAAAGGGAAAATGCCAATAAACTTTAAATATCATAACTTGAATAGTAATAATTATTCCACATTTAGTAAATATTTAAATTTACAAATGCCAAACATTTATCACTAAGATTTATTTTTAAAGATATATCAACAATTTTATTTCAAAATATGTGATCCAACCAACTGCTGAAGTACAGATCAAATTATTATTATTTTGCACTTCAATACAATACTATATTGATTTTTTGAGAAAGTCAAATTATTTTTAAAGGCCTTAGAATCTTTAATATACTAATTTACTATATAAAGTACTTTTATTTTATATTCAGAATACTCAATTAAATATGTCAAATAAAACATAATTTTAACAATTTTTGAAATGAAGGACATGAGCTAAAGCAGCCTTCACAGCACAGTTTAAGAATTATGAAGGTAATAAAAACCAAATTGTTATGTTTCATGTACATTTTTGTTTAAAATAAAATAAACCTGCCTCAAACCTATTTCTTAACACTTCTTTGTCAGTCATCGTCTTTGATGCCTTCTCCGATGTCTAGGGGCCCTCAGTGGTAGAATGAATGTGTTTATTCCTATTAATAAAGAAATGCATTTTTAAGTATATATTTATAAATTAATAATAAAATAAATATGAAATTACTAACAAATGTTGCAGTTCCTGGCAAGGTGGGGGCCATCGCATCTGAAGCAGACAGATTTCCTCGACTCCCAACTACCACACCACTCCTCGGCAGAGGGGTGGGGACATCGTCGACCACAAGAGTCATACAGATAATGTTTATAGTGGCACCAAACTGTACAACAAAATGCTGTTGAAAGTTGTAAAAGGTAAAATAAAAAATATAAAAATTTATAATTGGGATACTTTGAGTGGTTCAATATCCCAGCGAGTTCATGGATGTTTTGTGGTAGACTTGGGCATCTCGAACTTCTCATCCTGGATACTCTTCTAGCCGCTTGTAAATGAGTGTAATTTTGAGCATCTTTTGGACGTCTTAACAAAAAAATAATCAAGTTACATTTTGTGTTCTATACAAATACATTTTTATTAGTTTAAAAAAAAATATATATACAGAAAGTAGAGAAGTACAAAATAAATAGGATTAAAAGAGGATGTAAAAAATATAAATAATAAAAATTCTAGATGAGAGCATATACTAAATAAAATATTTACTTACATACAAGATACTTTTTATTCAAATATGTTATTCAATATAATACCCAAATATATTTAATTGGTTCATGCCCAATTATGTTATAATGTATAATAAATATTTGGTAATGTAAGTCTTTAAGAAAGTGTGAAAAGATAATAAAAAATAAATACAACTTACTAAATTATTTCATTGTTGTAAATTGTTTGCACAGATGCCGTTGTATTATTTTGATCCAGACCTCTTTCATTGATCGCATTTCTCAATAAGGGCACATGTAAGTTTACCACATCAGGCTGATGGTCGTGTGAATTTTGAATTTACATCATAGGTATTTATTAACCAGCTTAGGAAAAACTGAATTATTCTTTCTATTTTATGAAGATTACATTGTATTATTAATTAATTAAATAAAAATAATGTAAAATTTATTTTGATGTGTTTTAGATGATAAATATGATGACAAGTAGATAACATCAATCATTTGAAAAAGCATTCTTCATTCTAGTCATAACTATTATATGCGATCTTCAAAATACGTGCTTCATCTGAAAGTAAAAACTTCATTAGGTTTTAATACATAGGTAGGGTACATGCACCCAGTGTGTACACACTATCAAGTATATTAAGCGTTTAATATACATTGGTATCTCTAACACATATAGTGGATATTTTGTATGTAGAATTTTTATAGGTGCTTCCAATATACGTTATTTAAATGCTGATGATAAGGTGAATTTATAGTTTATTTATATATACATTATAAATACTACAATTTTCCACATTCATTAAATGTTGAACTATTGTTTTTTTTATGCAGTCAATAAACTTTAATGAACTCATAAACTACATTTATTCATTTGTCTGAATAACTGAGTTATTTTTCCATTATATAAAAAAAAATTAATTAAAACATGCAAAGTATTATTTTCATTCATGGGTCCATTATCTGGTAGTTGGGACATGATGCAATCGCGCCATAAAACTTGCATCAAATTTATTTTCCCAACCGGGGTTTGGACTTGCATACCTAATCACTAAAAACAGGTGCATTACCAACCAAGCTACTACCTACCGATAAATATGTTAATGGAATCTCGGGTATTTGAATGAGATAATCTATATATATAATATATAGGTATAGTTAGTATAGGTACTGACAAATTATATCCAACTATCAAAATTCTAATACTGACACTCCAAACTACTGGTACCATTGATGAGAGTGTGTTAAATAAGCACTGAAAATTAATAGTAAAATAATTTTTTCAGTTTTCTTTGCATACATGCTTATATTACCTAAATAAGGATAAATTTTTTTTTTTTGAATTTTGAGCTTCCGAATTTGAGTATTATACATGGTACTTAGAAGTATATTTGGTCAATAATTAGTTTTCTCCTAGTACTTATAAATACTGTTGGCCTCTATAATTTATAAACGCCAACTATTTTATATTGTTTTTACCTAAACATTTATCTCAAATTCATAAAATTACTTTCAAAAGTTAATAGTAATTTAAAAAAAATATTTATTTTTCAATAAATAATATATAAGAATTTCTAATAATTTATGTAGACTAAATTATTTTATTACTATTTCTTTGTATAATAATTTCCCTGGGTAAGTTATAAATGTAGATATTTCAAAAATGAATATATAGGTACTTATCTAAATAGTTATCTGATGGATAAGATATCAAAAACTGTACCTACCTACCTATATAAATGAAAATATTATTTATTATATTATATATTATTATGATTTAAAATGTTAAAGTAATGTTACTTAAAAGTATGGGTACCGTTGGTTGACAAAGGGTTATTTATTAATTATTTGGATTCAAAGTGTATTACATGTATATTAACTAAGCAAAAAATAAACTATTAATGTACGGTTGATTTACTGTTTATAATCGTTGAATCCACACTGGACAATTAATGAAAACTTCGGGGTCGTCCTACCAGTGAGCAACAGGTCGATGGGGTTTCATAGGTTTTTCTCAAGACTAGGTAAATGGTTTGAAGTACTCGTAGTAGACACGTACCACGGTTTAAGATATCTTAAACATCTTAAACCGTGACGTGTACTGAAGAAATTTATGAAATATGACGGACTTTTGATATTATGGTGCATTGCAAAGCCATGAGTAGTTGTTTTTAGTTGTGAATGACGAAATGATTGTTAGCACTCGATACATTTATGAAATACTTATAGTATATAGTAAATACTTGTAGTTAGATTTGTAGTTAGACTGTAGGAGTTAAATACATAATTTATTTTTGACGTACAGGACGGTCAATTCATTAACATTACATTTCTACAGAAGTGAATTTTAAATTTTGTATTGTTGATATTTAATTTTTTTTTAGATTATGTTCATAAAACTCCAGGAGTACTGGGGTGTTCTCGTAACACAGCAATATTTATGTTATCGTTCAGTTGTACCATTCATAACACAGGATAAAACAGAAATTATGACGTTAACCACGGTTTAAAATATACAAATACAATACTTTTATAAAGTATATTTTAAACCGTGAAGTTAACTGCCAAGGATTTTTAAACGTAGACAAATATCGTTAACAGGTGACTCAAGATAACTGATATACATTCTAGTGGTGTTTGATTACACTCATAGAAAACATACTCAAAGACGTATTGATTATATTATGATAATGATAAGGTATATAAAACGTAAAATTTTAATGCAATTAATGTCATTTACACTTGAATTTTTTTAATAAAGTTGAATATGAATAGTATAAACATTCTGATCTTAAATCTGAAAATATATCTGATCAGTTGAACAATAAAACAATATTTACAAAACAACAAAACGGTTGTTCTACAAGACCTGATCGTGATGAAGACATTACATTTCATCTGATTCCTAAAAAGGTGCTAGAAGTGTGAAAATTCATAATAAACTTGAAATTTAAGAAATAATTGATTTGAGAAAAGCTTGGGAATCAGTATTAAAATCTGGAAAAAGTCTGTAACCTAGTATGAAAGTTTGTTCTAGACATTTTTTAAAGTAAGATTATATACTACCAGGTAGAATAACATTAATATTATAATATTTTCATTAAGAAAATACTTAATAAATTGCAATATATTTGTATTAAATAGATGTTCCATGCAAAACGAAATCATTGAAGAAGAATGCTATTCCCTCGTTATATCTGCCTTTACAAACTTCTCTTAGTAAATCAGCTCAACATAGAATTAATAGACAAAAAGAACTAAATATTCATTTGCACGATTCTCAATCTTGTTCATCTTCCCTTTGTCTAAACGATGATGATAATGCAGTTACTGACTTGGGACTAGATATCAATAACGAATCTAAACAAGTATTAGGTAATTTGTTCAATAATTTGGTTACATCTAATAAACATGTTGATAGATGTAAATGTGATAAAAGTATTCAAGTTCAAAAAGGTGATTTTGTTGTGCCTTTTATTAAATATTTTAGACCCTAATTGCAAATTAAATACAGCTACTGGTATACCATCTATTGAATTATTATACATAATATACTAAAATGAGTAAGAAAATTAAGTTATCATAAAAACATTTATAAAAATTAAAACTTAGATGTGAGTTATTTTATATTATCTATGTTATTTGGTACTGTTTCATCTCAAACGTATATTATAATGATATTTTATAAAATTATCATATACTTATTAGCTATTTTGAAGTCTGCAATTCCATGGCCTTTGAAAGAGGAATGTTTAAAAAATGACTAAATGTTTTAAGTTATTTCAAAACACACATATAATTATCAATTGTACAGAAATAGATATTTATAAACCAAAATGCTTATACTGTAGAATAAGGACTTATTTCATTATAAGGGAAGACACACTGTTAAGTTTTAAACTGGTATTTCTCTTGGATTAATTCTTAAATTTATGAGTAAAGTATATGGAGGCCGAGTATCTGATAAAGCAATTTTTGATCAGTCTGGTTTAATAGAAACATTTATTCCAGACCAAGATGCTATAATGGCCGATAAGGATTTTTAATTGAAATTGAATGTGATTTACATAACATTAAATTTATTAGGCTTCCATTTTTGAAGAATAAAAGTTAATTTTCCAAAGAAAAAGCCAATTATAATTTTGTAATAGCTTCAGCCAGATTCTATATAGAAAAAAGCAACCAAAAATTCAAAATCTGATAACAGTAATAATTTATTTATATAATCGACATTTTTAAATTATTGATCATGTATAAAAATAAGCTAACAAATATTTAAGAGTAAATTTTTTTTTATCATTTTGTAATTTTATTATAAAGATAAATGACCAAATTTAAAGCTTTGCAACCAAATTATTAATTTAGGTTTTGGGTTTCAGGTGTTATGTTGGTTGTTTCTGGTTATTGAATATTTCAGGTTACAATATATACATTTATTTGAACGTTTAAAACCCCATTTTAATTTTACTGTAAAAACAATAATTATTATTAGGGCCCAGATGCTAATGCCCTAAAAAACTCAAAATATGCCCTTAAAAAATTTAATTTATAAACTAAAATATTAAAAAAACTATTACAATTGTTTAAAATACTGAAATTATTAATTTTTTTAGTTAGGTAAATAACTAAATACATATATTAAAGTTTGAATTTAAAAATTGGTTTTATGTAAGAAATAAAAGTATATAATAAAAAATATTATGAATAATGATTTATGATTAAAATAATTTGATTGAAGTCTGAATTTACACGCATTTTGAATACTGCCGGTTTTAATCTAGAAATTTTTTTAAAAAAATTGTTAAATATACTCAATAAATAAAATTAATAACTAATTTTCATACCTGTGAATTTTGAACTGTTGTACTGAACTATTAATGTGTGTTTGATGTTCTCCAATAAAAAAGATCACCTGTTATCTACTAACAAATTATTGTATGTTGAAAATGATCTTTCTACGTCGACGGAAGTGATTGGAGCAAACTTGAAATATACCATATCATTTGAAATTAAGTCTTCTGGAATTCTGTCACTTCTATTGTTTTCTCCATTCAAAAATATTTTTATTGTAGTGTATCCTATGTTTTTGTTCAAAATTGCATTCAATTTTTTTAATATATTTTTTCGATTTGACTTTGAGATTTTTCTATAACCTTTTTTATGTCTTCGATTACTTTTAAAAATGTAGTCAAAGACATTCCTGAAGTTTCTAATTGAGTGATTGCGACAGGAAGTTTACTAAAATTGGCTTTTATGTATGTTAAATTTCTTTGAACTGACGTTTTATTGAATATTTTTTGTGCTTTTGAAATCGATACAGCATCATCTGCATTTATTATAGATTTTATCACTTCAAAATGTTCACATTAATAAATAGCAGCAGATAACCATGTTCCCCAGCATGTAATGATGGGCTGAGGTGGTAAAGGAATGTTAGGAGCTATAGTCTTAAACATGAAAATTCTGAATGGTGCGTTTGAAAATACTTTTTTAAGATTTGATATTAAATCATCAACTAGAGAAAATTGTCCTTTAATTTCCTCGGATACTCTATGAAGACCATGGGTCAAACAAGTTACATGTATCATTTTTGAGTACAACACATTTATTGAATGACCGGCTTTGACCATGTACGGTGCAGCATCGCTTAAAAGTAGTAGCACATTGTCATACTTTATTTCTGTTGGCCATAGTATCTTTAAAGAATTATTAAGCAGTTTAGATATTGTACTATGATTGGTTTTTTCAATATTTCAGTGTTAAGTAAAAACGTTTTACCGGGTTCATCTATTTCTAGAGTTCCAATTATTATGTTACCAATATATCACCTCTTTACGTCAGTTGTACCATCTACGCAAACCCATATTTTTTTGTTTTCTGCGTATTTTCTTATTTTACAAATAGTGTTTTCGTAACATTGAAGTACATAATTTTTGCCGATAGTTGATTCATCAGGTATTTGTCTTTTTGTATTTGTTTCCAAAAATGTAATGTAATGAAAAGCTAGTACTTGCAATTTTCAGAGAGGTATATTAGCAGCTAAAAATTCCATTGTTAAATCTTCGTAAAATGAAAATTTTTTGGATGTAATTAAATTTTGAATTGGCTCGGCTAATTCTTCAATTTTCTTTATGTTAATCCTTGTTTATATTTAACTTGTGAAATATGTTGGACAACAGTAAACTTTTTTCCCGAAGCTACTTTTACATTACAAATTTTACAAAATAAAATTGTTCCATCCGTAGAGAATATATCTTGACCAAATTTATTTACAAAAGCACGTAAACGGCTAGTAAGTGCACTTTTAACTTTTGGCATTATGTTCTTATTGAAAATTAAAACACAACTTACTGAACACTCGTTAATACGTAATCAACGAAATCGTGAACGCAACTAAAATTATCCCTGTCAGTACTTGTCCAAACTCATACACATTAACAGCAAAACGCACGTCGATAATGATTAAAGATTTAATAAAATAAAATTTATGACATCTGATAATGGTGACAATCTGTGTACTTTAAAGGGGAGTAAATATATGGAGTTGTACAAGAAATAATTATATTGTATTAGGTATAGGTATGTATTATATTTATATTTTATATTTTATATTTATTATTTGCAGTTTTTTTAAAAAATTTTACTGTGTAATGTACTTTTTAAAACTAAAATATATGCACAAATGTGAAACTATAAGTGAAAAATAAATATTACATAAAATAATAATAATAAAAAAATAATAATAGTAAGCTCGTGAATTTTCTGACGATTATTGAAAAATAGTTAAAAAATTATATAACATAACAAAAATTGACCTTAAAATGTAAAAAATGCCTTAAAAATAAAAAAGGCAAAAAATGATAAAAAATGCAAAATAAAAATTAATTATTTAGATTTTTATGTTATTGAATCAAATTTTTAACTGGGAAAGCATATCACCTAAGACGTTCCAAAAAAAAATTCAAGTCATCAACATCCAGGTCCTAATTATTATTAATTATCATTACTTTGTCATGTTTCAGGTTATGTATTTTATTTGGGTTTTTGGTTAATTTGTGTGCAAAGCCCCGTCAAATACTTTTAAATAGATAACAAAGTGCATTAAATAAATTTATGATGGCATAAGAACGGGCAAAATGTTCATTTTCATGTATACCTGTAGTGACAATGGGCGGGTGAATAGCATCATCATCAATAGTATATATAAATGCATGCATGTCATTTTCTATTGGTATTTTTTGATTAGTAATTTTTAAATTACTTTCCTTGATGAATTTGTCTAAACTCATACTTGGGTTGAGTAATTGGCCACAATTTCCATTTTTTTTAAACATTTCAACAACTTGTTGTAGAGTATTAGATATTGCAAACTCAGTTTTTTTAAAATTCAAATGAAAGTCAGATTTCATCATATTTCGAGTTTGTAAGATATTTATTAATTTTCTTGTTTTAGCTTCCTCAACTTGTTGCAAGATTTCTTCGGGAATCTGAATTTTTCTGTTCAATGTATCCGATGATTTAATGGAAAGTGACATTAATTTATTCAACATCTGTTCTGCAACTATATTCTTTGCTATTTTTTTGGTTTTGTGTTTTGCTATTTCTATCATACTACCTACTGAACAACTAATAGTGAACAGTTTATTATGTGCTTCACCTTCTTCTTGTATTAACTTAAAATCAGCCAACTGCAGTGATTGTTTTATACAAAATTTAATTAATTTTCCAACATTGTTTTGATTTGTATTGTCATGGTTTATTAAATCCAGTTCATTAAAATCAGTCAATAATAACTTGGGGTTATTATGAATCAATAGTGCAATCATTTTTAAAGCTGCAAAATGTTTAGCTTTTACTTTGGAGGGGCCTTCACCAATAGTTAGATAACCATTTAAAGAAATGCTAAATTTAAAGGAGACCTCTTTCATTGATTTATCATTATGAATTCGTATGAATACAGGAATAAGTTTTTGTTTCATTGCATACTCATTTATGATGGTGATTGGAGTTTTATTTAGTGCATTAATGAGTGCAGATATATCTGGTAGAATGTATTCGCTTGTTTCGCTCATTTTCTAAAATAATAAATTATTATTATGTTAATATTTCATTTTATATTTATATATAAAATAAAATTGAGTAAAATTGTAACTGTTATCATTAATTTATTAAAATGTATTTTGAATCATTTGAATGGTGTAATACATAAAATATTATTACACTGGATTAATAGAACACTATTATAATGCTAGATAGGATAATAAGAAAGTGTTGCAATGAATTAATCTTAAATCTAGTTGCAGTATTGATCCTAGTAAATTAAATTTGATAAAACATTAACTAACACAGAAATTATTTATTACGAGTATATCAGACATAAATAATCCAACATTGACAATCCTTAAAATTATATACCTATTGGTGTAGGTCTGCCATAGCATCTTTTAGATTGCATTTCCTCGCATAAAATAAAAACAGTAACACACAAAGATAGTTTTTTAAAAAATGTATTATCATTTATTATTATTTTTATTATTTACTTTATTTTAATGTTAAGTAGATGGTTAATTTTATAAACAACTACAATAGATGAAAAAACAGTTCGAAAAGTCTGTCAATCTATAGATTAATTTCTATTTACAAACTTTATATGTTAGTTGCTGAGGGAAATTACCCGTTTAAGTGTGTTAAGTCAATTTCACATGTACCTGGGGACCATTTATCCGATTTTACTCAGTTTCACACATACCTGACGATACTGGTCTACATCGACTGGTATCGTTCTCTTGTGTAGTGGCTACATCACCAGCGTGTTTAGATTTTGTTAGATATGGAACGCGAGTAAATCATAGCATTGCTTTTATTGTATAAGCGAATAAAAAAAGAAGGCCAAAAAGATTTCAATAGATACTTGTAGGGTCTTGTCCCAATGTATGGGCTTTGCCTCGATTAATGTAATAATTTGGTCAAAATCTAAATTAATTTTAGTTATATGAATTTAAATGACTGCATTTTACAGCTACCGGGTATGTGTAAATGTGCAATTATTTTTTCTATTACCACTACATTAGGTACACAGACCTGGTAGCCGTCTGTGGGAGTAGCCGGTGATAACTCGGTCTCAAGCTACCATCTAACCAGCGTTTATTTTGGCCGGCAGGTGTGAAAGCAACAATACTATTGTGAATATCAATGATCGGTTAAACGGTCACGGGGTATGTGTGAAATGAGCCTTATGAAGTAAGACTCTTCAAAATGTCTAGCTGTCAATATTTATATTATATATTTGTGTAACTCTATAACACAAATATCAAACAGTGGGACTTGACATTCCATCTGCAAAACCATTTCCCAGGTAACATTTCAAGTGTATTCATAGCTCAAATTATTATTTTTATAATTCATTACACGGTTAAAAAATGGTTTATACACCGTTCAAAGTTTATTTTGAATACGGATAATTTATATGTGATAAATTAAGTTATAAACAAGTGCTATAGTTAGTTTATAAACCATTCACTAGTTCAATAAATAACTCTAATAAAATGCAAAAATGATGCGAGAAGTCATATACGCGACGACGCCCGCAGTATACCGTATATTATAATACTACCTACCTAGAATGTGGATCGAACCTGAGATGGTATTCCCATATGAAGAACCGAGCGAAACTCTGGGGTTACAAGTACTAACTTTATTGCTTTTTCAACTTTTTTAAAAAATTAAATTGCAAAGCGAGATATAAAATCGTTTCATTTATATATAGAATTGTTATTCAAAATTTGTTTGAAGTTTTCGGTTTTAGGAGATTTTTTGCACATATTTAAGAAATCAGGAACATTTTTTTTATAAAAATTTGATCGAAAAATATAATTTTTTTTCTTGGTAGACGCCGACTGTTAGTGGTAATTTGTTCAAGTCACGAGCTATGGCGTATAATAAATAATACCTCACTACTATAATAATATTTTTTTGCTTACTTCACTTGAGTGTAGTTTTTTTTCAAAATAACTCAATGCTCTTTGATAGTATATTTCTGCTTCAACCAAATATTTCTTTGCAAACAAACTATTTTCTATGACAAGGACTTTTTCTTCTCCTTTGCACTTTTTCCAAAAATTTATAGTCTGATTTTATACCACCTAAAAAACAAATAATAATATTATAAACTTCGAAAATAATCCTATTATATAAAACGCTAACTTTTCTTTCGCCCGAACTACTCCGTTTTTATTCCCCGGCTGTTTTTTTCGTCCGTTCGCGATGCGATTGATGTCCGACGCCGTTTAAAACTATTCTCAAAAGTTTTCAGAATTTTTCCGCGTCCCGTCTTACCGAGATTCTTCTATGCGTGCCCAAAAATTAAGCAATACAGACGGGATGGAAACCGTTCTTGTGGGGTGAATGCAGTAGGAGTTCCTCGGCTCTTTTGTCGTTGCGTCGACCATCGCGTTATCACCTTTCCGCGTGATTTTATCCATGACAAATTAGATAGGTATGATCACATTTTTACTGATACGCATACCCTTCACCAGACCCCGTCCATTATACAGTTCTCGGTTTCTCATTGGTTGTTCAAATTGTCAACATTCCATAATCCATATCAATATTAATATTAATTTTGATAAGTATCATCATGACAAAAACCCACTAGGTGTCACCTAGTAAGTGACATTTATATCGCCTAGTTTACTATAATAGCTTAAAAAATGCACTAAATACAATTGTGCGTAAAATAAGTAATAACACAATATAAAAATAATAAAACACGGAGTACGTTTCACTTAAATTTGTAATTTTATTATAATAAGCCTACCTATATACATTTAAATATTTTTAAGAAGTAAATTTTTTCAATTTTTATTTTTTAAATTATTTTTCTTATATAAAAATGTTGAATTCAAATTATTTAGACGTATAAATGACCGAGTTCGTACCAAACATTGTATAACTTCCAACGGAATATTTAAAAATGAAACTTTCG